>CAVNYN010236828.1:0-36841 GCA_963692815.1 Nyctanthes arbor-tristis
GGGACGAACCAAAACAGGCCCATACGCCTTTAGAGTCGACAAAACAAGTCGTTGCAATAGGTGTAGTTTCTGCAGCGACTTTTGGGTCGCCCCAGTTGGGGTCGCCTCTATATTACCAACTTCTTGTAGTGTAAGTTGATCAACGATTGTAAATTAACTCCGTTAAGCAGTAGTTATTTGTGTTAAAATTGGTCGGCTAATTGATGAAAAACCAATGAAATTAATCTCCAATAGGCAATAGTTATTTGTGTTAAAATCTGGTGGTTAATTGATGAAAACAACGAAATTATTAAATTTATTACTTATAGGTGAATTATATTCATTTTCGAACGTTCTTATTATTTAGAAACAGAGAACGGCAATCTATTAAACAATTAAAATGAACATTAGAAAATAGTCACAATCAAAATATTATAAGACTTAATAAACCGATTGATAGTTTAAAACAGTAACGTAAATAGTCACAATTAAACTATTATAAGACTTGATAAGTTAAGGATGCTAAAGATTATAATCGTTCCATAACGTCAGGAGGTAAATTAAAGTGACATTTAATAATATAAGCATACATATTTGTAAAGACAATTTCCAGCGGATAGGAATACTAATAAGAAATATTACTGACATTTGAGATCAGATGACTTGTAAAATGCAGATTGAGTCCAAGTTAACTTGGCTACTAATGATTTAGTAAATATCTAAAACTGGATGACTATGTTTATACGCAGAGTAAATATTTATCAACAATACATGTATCCTTAAATGTACAGTGTATATAGATGGCAGTGAGATCAAAAGTATAAACCAAAAATATGTAGTGTACGAAAATTGGCACAAAGAAAAAAATGAAATCTATTTAAATTTAGAAGAACCTCCACTACAGCCAATGATCCTTACACAACTACTTTATCCGCTCTTTGCAGGCATGGTAGCAATCTATGTGTTAACAGATAAAACAATACAAAAATTATTATGTAGATGGAGTTAAAATTGAAATAAGCCAAAGTTAAATTAGGAATTAGTAGTAATAGTTATATAAATATATTTTACACCATTGTAAAGTGCATCAAAGAACCAACCATCACCACATTCATCATTCTGTTGAGTAAGCAGGGGGGAAAGTGGATGAAAACAAATAAAAAATGAGAAACTATTGAGAATTTATGAGATGGATTAATAGGTAAACCAAGCTTACAATTGGAAAAGCACCACTGTTAATCGTCAATTCCGGGGGCATCTTTTATTCCAAGTTTGCCAAGAAGTATACCAATTATGCAAACCTTGCAGTTCTTCTACTAAATCTGCAACCTTGTTCACATTTTTATAGAATCAGTTAGACGGTTTTTGAGAAGTTATAGGTGAGTACAAAATTGGAAAACTAAAGGCAAACTTATAAATTTTTTCAACATGTATAAGTGAGGACAAACTTTTCAAATCCGGTATCAATTTTATCAGCAAACAGGCCAATCAATATCTGCAGCAATTAATAAAGAGGAGGAGAGGAAATACAATAGACCAATATATTACAAACACACCAATAAGTTATATAATTCAAACCAAAGGGTAGTGTGTATCCGCTAACTCCACCAAAAATTCAAACCAATAAATTGCAACGGCCACCGCAAGCAAAATTAAATTGTAATAAATAAGTCATTCAAATCAAACCAAAAAAACATATAAACAGCAGTGTGTGTAGTGACTAGAATTTTGGTAAATGAAAATTATTATTTTAAAGATTTTAAAGAATTTTTTTACGTGTCGCTACTATCCTAATCCGTTATTTTAATATTAGTCATGATAAAAGTTTTAAAGGAATTCGCGTCGCTCGTCTATTTTTATTTTAAAGAAGTATGCGAGTTTATAATTAGTTGAATTTCGTTTCAAGATACGAATCGGGTCCAATTATTTATATTTGCGGACGACAAATTTTAATGTAGCGTCATTTAAAGTCAAGACTTATTCATTCAAACTCAATTAATTTCTTTAGCCCAATTTTCATCTATTTGGGTCCAAAAAATTTTAAATGTTTTAAGTTAAAATCCATATGAAGCCCAATTTCAGCCTAAATCTTAAGTCCTGTAAAATAAATTTTAGGAAAATTTAGATCTGACACCCTTTTTTCAATAAATTTCAAATCTACATTTGTTTTGTTGTTTTGCAGATTTACACCTAATGGTTTGCAGATTTACACATAACATTTGCATGATTGCACGCATTTTTCAAAGGGAATTTTTTACTATTTTTATTTCTAATTGGGGGTTTCTAATTATTTGATATATTAAAATCATTATCTAAACGTACTTCATAAAAAAAATATTATCTAAACATGATCTTAAGGTTCGTTTTCAAATTATCTCGTAATATTTCAAAGATCACGCAGTTGATATTTGTTGGTATATTTTTGAATTTAAAATTTAAACATGTGATTTATCCTCACTTAATATCTTTTTTCTTTTCTTTAGGTACATATTTTATTCACTTAATTGATAATTAATTACTAATTAAATAATTAGATTAAAAAATAGATTAGGGAGATTTTAGGTAATTGAATAAATAAGCAATTTGGAGGACTTCTTTTCGTGTGTCTAGTGTTACGAATGATTTGGAGTGATACGATATGAAAATGATACATTTACTTGAGGGGGTAGTTGATACATTCTACAAATATGTTAAGTTCATGATTTCTACCACTAAACAGCATCTCCCATGTTACAATGGGCCTCCCTTTGCCTCCGTGTTTTACATATGCTACTATAATGTTTGTACTGTAACCTCTTTTATTTTACATATGTTTTATTAGGTTGATGAGTACTTTTTGTCGGTGTGATATGATATGAAGATGATACGTTTACTTGAGGGGGCTAATTGATATGTTCTACAAATATGTTAATTTGGTCATTTGTGTATCCTTTTATGGTTAATTGCTCGATCGAAAGGTCTAACCACCATGATAAAGTTTTAAAGGCCAATGCATGCTTGAAACTTGTAGAATGGTTGAAGGGATTATTCTTTATTTATTTTATTATTATTATTATTTTTTTACATCGGTCGCAGGAAGATTGTTTAGACTTTAGATAGTTTATTCTAACTCAAAAACCACTTTTTGGACACCCAAATAGAGCATCCATTTCAGAGCTTCTCTTAATCCAATTGCTTCAGTCTCCTTCACTTGGTATGCGGTTGCTATAGGAATCATTTGGAGTCGCACAAATTCTCCAGTCTCATTCCATACAACCATGCCAATTCCAACCCATTCCCCACCTGTTGCTGCATCTATGTTGCATTGGAGATACCCAGCAGCTGGTTTTTTTCATACATTCTGGGAGATTGAAGAATCAATTGTCAGTGTTGCAGAATGGGTCTTCACGTTTTATATTTATTGGAATTGAAAATAGAACATGAAATAATCTAATGAGACATGAAACATGGAGTTCCCTAACAAAAATGGAATCTAGTTGATACTGACATACCTTGGGCGTTTAATGAGTACAAGGTAGTTTTGCAGGGGGGAACTCCACGGTCCTTGTTTATCAGAATTTTCAATTTTGATGTAGCTAATCCCGTATATATACTTGAATTGTCGAGATGATATTCAAAATCTCCTAGATGATGTTTTGTGATCCTAACCAACGTGATTCAAATTCTATTTTTTGGATGATATTTTGTGATCCCAACCAACTTGATTCTGTGTATCTACATTATCCAGATTATTGATGGATTAATTAATAATTCTAATTGTATATATGTTTTTTAATTTTGGATGTCTAATTTTATTCCATAAATACGATGCCTATTTATGCTAATGAAAGGTGTATTTGTGCTATTTTTTATTTTGTGGTGTATTGTTGAGTGTGTAGTCAATTTTTTACCCTTTTATCAAAAGTCCCCTAAATTTTAAGTCCAAAATTTTAAGTCATTTTAAGCCCAAATTTAGTCTAAGCCTTTTTAACTATTTTAAGCCCAAATAATTTCAAAACACGATTTTGACCCAGATAGCCCTAACTGAAACGACCGTTGTGTATCCTATTTTCCCATATTTTCTGCAATCCATTTTCCCTTCAAAAACCCCTCCACATTTTCTTATATATGTGTGTGTATACACTTCCCGTTAAACCATATTCACAGCAATAACAATCGTCCAATTTCAATGAAATACACGCCCAGTAAAATCATGCAGAAACATTCACCTATTCAAACATTCATTCGTACATTTTACAAACACGTACACAGCAAGAAACATTTAGCAATCCGTTTCTGCATTGATTCAATTCCAGACCCAATAGGTATACATTTTCAGAAATGCTAGCTAACATTACACACACAACTGTCACTACATATGCACACACTCGGCTACCTCCTATCAACCTGAACCTCGACTGCCCCTAGTATTCTATACCAGTCGAATAGCCTCGACTTGATCCGTCATTCCGACCACCATTCATTACACCCGGCTGAGACCACCCAAAGAATCACCCACAGTCAGCCATCTAAATATCAATTCAAAAAAAAAATATTGCAGAAATAGAGAAAATGAAAACCAGACCACAGTCGCCGTCTACCGCCACTGGACCACCACCATTTCCACTCTTTTCTTCAATTTCATCCACAAAAGAACCCACCAACTAAAAATGAAGAATCCCAGAACCCAGTTAACTCACCTTGGTCAATTTCCTGCCAGGAAATCTAGTACTTGGCTGGAATTCTGAACCGAACCCCAATCGCGCACCCAAATTCGATAGGTCAGCCTTCTGCTCCTCTATTTCTCGAACCCACTAGCGAATCGCGAAACATACTCCTCTGCCATTTGAACCTACGCCAGAGTCGAATGCAGCCAACACTTGAACCTCGACTGTAGCCCTTTCGCGACCCGATTCGCCCATGTCGAAGTCGATTGAACCCAAAGCTTAGCTCTCAGCCTCCACTCTCGAACTCCCAGCTTCTATTGAACCCAGAGCCCTTCATCGTCACCGGCTGAACCCATCATACATCCAATAGCCTCTTCAAGTTCTCTGTTCTTGAACGATTTAGGGCAAAATTGAGTTGATTTAGGGATTGTTTATTAAATCCCAATCGCCCTCAAGTCCCGATGTTTGTTATGCGCTCGATTTGATCCTTTATGTTTCACTCATCTATTTTAGCCCCCATGTTTTATTGTTATTTAAGTTAATGTAGAAGTTACTGTTTATAGCAAATCAGCCCCTACATTTTACCCTTTCCTGATTTCAGTCCCTGAAATTATTAGTTAGCATGTGTCAGCAACCAAAGTTTCATTTTTATTTGTTTTAGGCCCTCAAGTTTTGAAAAACTCTATTTCAGTCACCAAAGTTCTAGTTTTATTCATTTCAGTCCCTAGTGTTTGAAAAGTTTATATTTTGAGCTAAAGCTTTCAAAGTTTACATTTTACCTAAATTCTACATTTTATTTAGTTTTAATGTTATTTGTTATGAAAATTTCTAACTTTAATTATTAATTATTTTGTTTAGACAAGGCACGTGATTTGACACACAATTGACTGCCTATTTGCTCAAACTCAAAAAAGGAAAAGCTTAACGAGGTAGATTCCTTACTAAAGTTCTTTTCAAAGTTATGTGTGCACATTTTATGAAAATATGATACAATTTCATGTTACGTGCTTATGCATGTGCTTATGTGATTTATGGAATTGACATAAAAATATGCGCATAATATAACTTACCTTAATCGGGAGCCCACTGACTTAGCTAACCTTAATCGGGAACCCGCAGACTTAGCTGACTTTAATCAGGAGCCTACAGACTTAGCTCGCCATTTTGGCCGGCCTACAAACATAGACAATTAGCTTATTGAAAAATAAGCCCACAGACATAATTGCATGTGTTCATGTGTTTAATTGTATAATATGAATTGCATGTTTAAAGTTAGTGTGCGGGAATCGATTTAGTGTTTCTTCGAAATACTTACCTATTATATCAAAACATTTCAGGTACTGGAACTGGCGGTAACTCGACCGGAGATGGCAATTGAGAAAATTGAGTCACTATTGACTTTTAAATAATGTTTTCTCCTAATTCAGCAAATTTTAGACTACGTAGTTGTTATTTCAAGTTTGGATATTTTGTGATTATTGACAATGGTTCTTTTATGGAATTTAAGGAAATTGGTTTGTTTTTGAAATGTTATTATGTTATTTAAAAAAAATAAATTCCACACTTATTTATATATTTGTTTTAATTTTCGCATTTTAAAAGAAATAGAAAAGAAGTTTAGTAGCATCTCAGGTGCATAGAATTCGGGGCGTTACAGTGTGTATCAACTAAGTCTATAAAAAAAACATGTACCCTCTGTATGAAACCAAAGAGACAGATATTTCAAACTTGTATGCAGCACATGAGTATAAAAAATTACGTAAAGTAGTGTATATAAAATAAATCAGTTTCTAGATGAAGTTATTTGTGCACCCCCACTATGCACTAAAAGTAACCAAAATTAATGTGTATCAGATTAGAGAGCCAGTGTTTAGAGACGTCAATGAAAAGCCCTGAAAAATAAAATAAACTTAATGCTTTTCAATCTTGATTCCTTGAGTTTTTTGTTACTAGAAGCCTGGGTTGACATGGCTGCATCAGCAGTGGATAGGTCATCCTCTAATGGTCGCTTGGAGAGGGTTTCATGAGGAGTTTGGACTTCATCATTGTCAGGGGAGTCTGAAGGCTGAAAATAGAAAATCATATTAATATAATTTTATGGTAACTTTTTTAAACACAGAGACGCAATCAAAAAAATTACATTTACCACGTTAGACTCAACGGCAGCTAGTGCATCAAACAGTAGATCGAGGTTTGAGTCGGACTTATAGCCCTTTATAGAAATTTAATTACCTGTAAATAAATAAATAAAACAAAGTGAAATGGGAAAACATTCCAAATGCAAGAAATTGAGTATGATAGTACCTCATATTTTGATCCATCTACTGCTTTAAGCTGCTCAATCTTGTTCAAGTTCTCTGAGATCATATGGATTGAGTAGACTGTGCCACCACCAGATGGGTTCAGCAAGGTACGATCTATTCTAAAAACAAGATCCCGCCCAACCAAGCGGGATATCTCCTCGGGACAGCTCTTTGGTGCTAATCGTCTTGAAACAACAAAAATTAAAAACACATTAGATCATGATAGATGAAGTCATAAGTTAAACACGTAAAAAAACAATTTGGAATTTTTTTAAAGATCAACACCATATCAATATGATCAGGGAACTTCCCCGCCGCCTTTCCAATTAAGCGCTGATTTTTCCCGTCCCATAACATTAAATCAGCGTAACTCCTTCGGTGCTTCACTCTTAACCTTAAACTATATAGCCAAACACCCTCCAGAAATTGTGTCTCACAGTTAGTGCAGACAAACTCTCCGTTGTCTTTGATAACCTTTTTGAAGCAGGTAGGATCATAACATTTAGGATAAGCCCAGCTCTTCCAAGAAAGAATTGAACTTATCTCGCCGTAAAACCAACACCCACGAACCTATGGTCACATTAAAAAATTTATAACTAAATCTAAATAACAATAGATAGTGATATAGGTAATGCAAAATTTAGGCTTGATGATACCTCCTTAGTTGAAGATATACCAGAGGAAGAAGATAGTTGGCCAGAAGGTTGCAAAGGTGAAGTCCTCATGCTTAAAAATCTAGCATACGTATTGAAGAGATTAATATAGAAAATTGCATGTAGAAAAGGCGGAATAGAGTTTTATTAGGATAAACTATATACCTGATGTGGAATTCTTCAACTTCAGGGATGTGTTCATCAAGCAACAATTTAGAGACACGAAATGATGTAGCCACGCCCTTTGAATCACCTAAGTGTTAAATGAACATAGCTATCAAATTTTAGGCAAATTAGATAAAGCAAGTGCACACAAGAAAGAGTTATGAGTGGAAGAACAAACCCCATCTTTTGTTTATGCGACATAGTTGGAGTAAAACAATAACATGGTCTTGCCTTGGTGTAAATAAATAACTAGCAAACTGATCAACGTGCTCATTTCATAGAGTATAATGGAGCCTCTCATTCATACATATATCAGACCAACAGTTAAAAAATAAGTTCACAGGGCTGATAGATTTTTCAAATAGCAAATTAGAATCAAACTTGCTTTAACTTTAGGTCACAAAGATAGAAATTGTTCCAAGTCTAAGGATCATCCACTGAAGTTGGTTTTTTTATAGTCTCATGGGGATTATATGCGCCAATGATGTCTGAATGAATAAATAGTTAATGAATCAGTTCAGGTAGATAAACATGTTCAGGTAGACAAACCAGGTAAAAAGAAAGGTAGGATGAATATTTTAGGTAGGATGAATATTTTACCTATCAAATCAGGACCATCAACATTTGGAGAGTTAAGAACATCCATGAATGGAGTGAATTTGTAAACAGTCAGGGGGAACATAGGATGTCTGTCATTTGATTGACGCTTCACCTTGGTCAAACCAATAAAGTAAAATCTGCATAGATGTGGTGTTGGCTTCCATTGGCCCACATTCTCTTTGACGCTAAAATACGTCATTGTGTATAACCCTCCCTCCTCTAGCTAATCATCAAATTGAGGGATGTATTGTTGTGTGATGGTCGCCTGAATTCTTATACCCTATAATTTAAGTTAAGAAATACATATATTACTGAAAAGAATAATAAATTCTGTTTGAACTTTAGAAATCAATATAGAATAGACAGAAATTAAATATGTGAATTGTTAAAAGTAAAAGTTTAAAGGTTATCACGTATCAATGACAACTATATAAAAGATGGAATCCATATAAAACATTTGGATTCCACCTTTGCCCCTACTTTTTTTTCTTTAATTCCTATTGTCCATTGCCTTTATTTCACCCCATTTATTCATTACATTATTACACTTCAATAGCTCTTCCGATCTATTTTGTCCCTAATCTTTATCATTAATTTTAATATAGCATCACTAAAGTGATCCAATCCAATCAAACTATATTGCATAATCTCGATGCCGAGAGAGCTGAATTACAGAGTTCCATCATCTATCACCTCATTTCAAAAATTCAAAATGGAAATATTAGACAAATAAATCCAAACTTTCAGAATGTACACACAGCAAAAACCCTTGCACGGTAAATGGTACGTGTCGATTTTGTTATTCAAGACTGTATAGCTCAAAAAATTTTCAAATAAAAGATGCTTATTATGTATATAAGCGAAGCAGGGGTGGCAATAAGGTAAAATCATTACAATATTTCCTAAATTCATAAGTTTCATCAATTTAAGAAATTATTACTATGATAATATTTTTTTGATGCCTAAATTCAAACTTACATGTATCTGTAAGAAAATTCATTTTTAGTAATCAATGGGTGGTTCCCTACAATCAATGTTTATAGCTGAGATACAATTACCAACAAGGCACAAGGAAAATATGTACCTCATTTTGGAACATATCTTTCATAGCATGTTTCACACATGGACCACTATATATATGTTGCACTTTCACACGGAGTTTCAATGCAAACAAAAGTATTGGTTAACTGAGATAACAAAAGCCAAAAAATGTGTAACGTTGACAAAAAATTATTATAAATAGAGAAGTGCTTTCGCAATAAAATATTATTATAAAAATAACATATATCAAATATATTCATTGTAACATACAACGTGCGACTTACGTTCCGGTAACTAGTGTATATAAATGATCGAAATTTGTGAAACTAAAGCATTAAAGATCAAAGCAAGTTCATGTTCACCATTCAAACCCAAAATATAAAGATTAAAAAAATTAGATGTCAATGTATATGAATACACACAATTGGTGAAAGCAAAATCATAAAAGATGAAAGAAGGTTCATGGTCATCATTCAAATACATAGAATCAGGCATAATAAACTGCACTTACTACGAAAATCACATAAAAGCACAAGACATATGGTAAGTCCTTACCATCTTAATGAATGCACTTACTATGAGACAGTTTTAATTGAACTTGAAATATGGTAAGGTAAGTCCTTAGAATATTAGAGCATAAACTATTCTAAAAAGTTCAATTAAAATCAGTTTTTGGCAGGTTTTAATAAATATCTAAAGAAACAGTTTAGTAATAAACTGTTCTATTAAAACTGTTTCTTGTACAAAAGTTCAACTGAAGTGTTTTAACGACTTTCTATATCAACAATATAGAATATAAATCAACAAGTTACAATTTAACAATGAAAATGAAATTAAGAAAAGTTCAACAGTAATTTAATAATTAAAATTGGGCTATGGTAAAATTGAACTATGAGAAATTAACAAACAAACTCTAAATAAAATCATGTGAAAATAAGTAAATGAGAAACAAATTATTTGCTGAAACAAATGGTAAGTAATTCCAACTACAGACATGAAAGATAACTAAATGATTTAAATACAAACATGTGAAAATAAGTAAATTTAGGATAAACCAACCATTTGTTCACCATGGATGACGAATAAACACATTATCATATTCAGTTTATGCAAAACAATAAACACAAGCCCACATATAAAGTTTAAATAATTCCACATTATCATAAATGGTTTGCCATTGCATATATAAAAAGGGAAATTAAAGAATATTTGAATACGCATCAAATTAAAGGGAATGAAACTGAATAACTAAATCAAAGATTTTTATCAAGATAGAAAAGCACCTAGTCATCCATCAACACCAACTCGACCACCCGAACACCTAGTTCTCTATTCTAGAATGGCACAGACCATTTTTGTGAAACTCGAAGTAGGAATGATACATTCTTCTATAAATCAATTGTGACATCACGAAGGTTAAATTTAGCAAGAGCTATTTAAATAAAGATTTAAAAGAGTGAAAAAGGTTTTATATAATTCAATGGAAAAGCACAAGACAAATAATAAAATTTCTCAAATCAATCAGTTGATATCTAAGAAACTTGTGTATTGACAACTTTGGTAGATCGGGCTAAATAATGGAAACAAACGAAGCCCTAAGAATCATGGGCTCTGGAAAACAATGGGCAATTAATTAGGGTTGCTAACTATACCAATAATCACGGATAAAACTTTCCAAAAGTTACAACTGCAACTCATTTAGGATTCTCTAAATTGAATGTAATCATGGTAGGGGATTTAACAAAAATAAAACAAATTTACCTGAAATAGAGACGTTGACGGTGATTATCTAGACCATGAGTTTTGCAATGAGAGATTTCGGTGAAAAAATCCCGTCTGGATAATATTTCCATTGATAATCCTATCCATATTAGGTATAATGGGCCGCGACCAATATAAATATCTGCACAAAATAAATTAAATAAAGATTGGGATTGGGGATTTAATAATAGAAATAAAAGAAATTACCTGAATTAGAGCTGTTGATGACGACTATCCAAAGTATGTGATTTCAAATGATTGGATTCGGCAAATCAGTCAACTAACAGATAAGATTTCTATTCATAGATCTCATCTGAATTAGGTATAACGGATCTTGAAATATTTTGTAGATTTGGGGTTTGAAATATTGATATGCATCCTTCACTGATGATTATCCAAAAGATAGAGATTTGAAGATATATGATTTTGATCGATTGAAAACAGAGTAGAGCGACGGGTTTATTCCATAACCCTAGATCACTGGATCTGTAAATGTTTGGGTGTCAAATAAATCGCAAAAACGAATAGTAATTTTCTGTATCTCAGATTCAATGTCCCCACAAAGCGCTAAATGTATTTAATTCAGAAAGAGAAAAAGCGAAAGAAACAAAGAAGATTTAGGGAAAATAGGATACTGTAGGAGTGAAAAAGGAAAGCGTAAATCAATAAAATTAGGCATATAAAAAAGGAATGCTTTTAAGTATATATAGATTGGATGGGTTTTAAAAATTCATACAATTCCAAGTGTCCTCAATTTATAACGCATATTCCACAAAAATCAGGTGTTCTCAATTTAGAATTCTATGAATTCTATAGAATTCAAATGTCCTCAATTTGTTGCAGATTCTCATGGATTTCATTAAATAGTAGATTTCTATGGAATTCTATAGATACTAGGCTTAAAAATACACTTACGTGATTCCTACTAAAATCCGGCCTCCAATCCTCAGATTCTCATAGATTTCATAATTTTTTTAAACCTAGATAATTAATAAAAAATTATAATTATAAATTATCAAAACTCATTTTTCTTATCAGTCTAGTTTTTAAACAATTATTCACATTCACAAATTTATGGAAGATAAATTGTCAATATCCAAAATAATATATTCTCACAATAAAGCCAAATTTTCCTTCGTTCTAGTTTTTAAAATATCAAATTATAATCAATCTATACAAAAGAAATTGTTAGTGAACGAGATGAGAGATTCTTATAATATGATATTAAAATTCAAAATAATTTCATAGTTTTTAGTAATTAAAATCCAAATGAGCAAAAACTTGTTTTTTCTTCGTCACTCTATTTTTTTATAGCCACACCAGATTTAACCTGTGCGAAGTAAATAAATGTCTAAAAATAAAGTATTATCATAATATTAACAAATTACAGCATAATTTCATAACATATTCATGGAGAAAGTATAACGAGATTATATTATCTTTGTCCATTTTAGTTTTAAAAATTATGGATTTTTCCTTTATTTTATTTTAAAGAAAGACAAGGTTAAAATGCTTATTTTTTAATGACATAGTTTGAATATTTTTACGTTTTCTTATTTTTTAATCATTGAATAGGAAGTTATATAATTTTTTTTTTTCAAATTCACATCTGACTTGCAGAAAAATAAAATAAGATAAAAGAAAAATGTTGCTAAACGTTTAAATTCAAAGACAGTCCCATAAAAAAATAATAAAACATAATAACATGATAATAGTAATAAATTTTTTAATGCTTTTAATTGGTTACCTAAACTCTTCCCCAAAAAAAAAAGGAAAAAAATGTTACCTGAACAAAAGGTAAAATCAGATTATGTACTTTTTCCTATTAGTTCGTATTTGTATTCTTTTCTCTTGTACACTAAAATTTATTTATCTCATGGATTTTGTAATAAAAAATCTATCGAGAGAATATTTGAAATTATATGAAATTCTATTGATCAAATTTCACGTTGGGGACACCTCTTTTATATCCAACAAATTCTATTAAAAATCCATAGAAATCCCTGGTATAGAATTCTATAGAATCTTATCGCTTTAGTGGTAGAATTCTATTAATATGCATGAAATTCCATGTTGAGAACACCCGCTAAAGTAACTTGGAACAATTTCAAATTCAAAGTTTCAGTACCTGTAATCGTTGATGAAGACGAAGCAAACTCCGATAGGCAATAGGGAAAAATTTGCCAGCAAAGAAAGGTGAATGCGTAATACTAGGGAAACTAACTTACTCAAAAGTAAGAGCAGAAAGGATGAACTTCACAGTAGTGATACAAAGACACAAAAATGCAAGAAGTTTTTGATGTGTCATGTACAAAAAGATAATGATGTGGATACTGAACTAGAAATCACAAGTGAGACAAGCAAACAAATGAAGCAACAGTAATGATTGTTGTTAAATTAGTAATTTTTGTATTAAAGCAATAATTTGCAAGCTTCTTTAAAAGAGTTGTGATAAATTAATAATTGTTGTCTCAGTAGCATGATTGTCTCATCAATTAGCTTAGGAAATATAATAATTACACTGTGAAGAATGTAAAGCAAGACGATTTGCAGCAGGCTTAGTGATTTAAGTATTCAAGGGAATAAATGATGTCAAATGGATTACAAGCTTACATGATAAACATTGAAATTAAAGTAACAGCTTGAGAATTGTAGAAATGCTAGCATATTCTCAAAGAAAATTTATGTAGGTTTAGCAACAAAGAATTTTCATAGAATACATAGAATAGAGTTTGTAACACCCCGAGTTCTAAGTACTCAAGATGCTCCTAAACTTTTTTTCAATATCTTTTAAAAGTGCGGAAACTAAAATATTCGTATAAATAAGTGTGGAATTTTTTTTTCCTTTATCTAAAATAAATAGCATAATATTTCATAAACAAATAAAATCATGGCTAAAAATATTCAACTTTGAAAAATTGACATTGTCGATAATTATTCAAACAAAAGGGAACATCAACAAATAAGCATTTACTCATTTTCTTTTTCAAAAGATAAGGGACTAGAGTCGATAAGACTAGAACATGGATAACTGAAAGAGTTTTCAAAGATTGAGGGACTAAAAATGAATAAAATAGAAATTATAGGGAATGAAATGGGGTTTGTAAAAACTTAAACGGCTGAAATAGTGTTATTCAAAAATTGAATGATTAAAAGAGATAAAACTGACACTTTTGGGTCGCTTAAACATCAGTAAATATATAGGGACTAAAATTAGTGTGATTGAAGATTTTGGGAACAATATAAACAAAAATGAACGTGAGGGGTCAAATCAAGCGCATAATAAACATTGGGACCTGAAAGCAATTGGGATTTAATTAAAATCCCAAAAATCCCTCAGAGTGTGAAAGAGCCGAGAGGGACGCGAGTTAAATATTTCAATGCTCATCAAACTTTAGCTCATGTCTTTAAATACTCACTCAACTTTAAAATGTTATTAATAACCAATTAAAGTTTACAAAGTGTCTTTCATTACTCACATATTAACAAACTGTTAAATCCCTTGGACGGAATCGATGATTTGGCAAACAAATTGTGTATGTGGTAAACATTGTCCTTAGTTTTTTGCCAACTAAGATGGTGTAAGTCACCAACTAAACAATTTCCAGTCTCTATCGCACACCTCAACGCCCACCTACCCACCTTGTTAGCTGGCAACTGCAATTGCTGTAGAAGGCCAACCATCGATAATGTCTTGTTCAACTGGAAATCAGTCTTCTCAAATTTCGACGACAATGATACCCTTCGAAACTAACAAGAAGGTAGTTTCATCACCGGTCACCAAAATGCAATTCTACTTGGATAAAGATATTAAAACATCAAGTTAATTGGTGGTCCTACAATTTTTTTTGGCACGCCAAAACACATGAGTCAGATCTGTAAAATGGGTATAAAGCATCAGGTCATTAATGGGCATGGGTGTCGGAGATGGAGGGTTTAGAAATCAAGGGATACAATTGAATTTAGGGACAAGAACCAGATGTGCAAATCCATAGTGGAGTGGGATTTCTGCAAATCAGATAGATGCAGATCGGAAGAGCACACGTCTCTTTCTTCTCTATGCATTGAAATTCTTGAGGAAGAATTATCTTGATTTGATGTAGGAACTTGAACAGTGAAGAGACGATGTATTTCAGGGTCAAGAAGATGGTTAATAGGCATATTTTCAGGTTGGGTTTGATAACATGCCAGGTACCGTATCTTAGTTGGCATAGTTAATCGGTATTGCTTGCCACCTATATATAATCCATTAGCCATGTCAGCATTCCATCCAAAGATTCTAACGGAAATTGAATTGGTGAATAAGGGATGATATTTTATAAAGTACAGTGAGTATGTTACGACATTTTAAAGTTCAATGAGTGAATGAAGACGAGAAGCAAAGTTTAATGAGTAATGAAACATTTAACTCGAGGGACGCCAGTGGTCCCGGGTTCAGTCAACAGTGAACGGAGGTTCGAGGTTGAGACTGGTAGTGGGTTCAAGGAACAGAGGAATCGAAGGCTGAGCTCAAGGCAATGGGTTCGGTTGTTCTTGGTTCAAGGCGACAGATAAGGTCGCGGTCGGGAGTGGGTTCAAATTCGCAAATAGAGGTTCGGGTTAGAGGATTCTGGCCAGAGATGGAGTTTTTCGACGGGTTCCAGGGGTTCGAGTGTTGTCAGATGGGTTTGGAAAAGGCTGGAGTGGTCGAATGACAGTGGTGATGGCTAGGGTTCTTGAATTGGGTTTGAAAATTCGACCAGGGTGAATCGCGTTCAAGGTAAGTTTTGATGGGTTCTTGGCTATTGATTTCTGGTTTTGGGTTTTGTTTTGGACTGAGGGAGTGGCGGTGGCCGGTGACCAGCGATCATGGCAGTAGGCATTAATTGCCCTGTCTCTCTGTTTCTGTTTCTGATTTCGATTTTTTTTTTTTGAAATAGTTTGACCAATTGGGTGGTTGAAGGGATGGTGGAATTGGTGGTCCAGAGGGCTAACTTGGTTCGACTTGAAGGTTCGAGAAGATGGCTAGCAGCCGGTGGTTGTTCTTTTTCTGTGTGTGTGCGTGTGTGCATTTGTATAGGAGTGTGTGTATACCTGAACTTAGTAACAGATTTCAGAGTGTAGAGTGTATTAGATGAATTTGCAGACTGTCAATGTGTTGCTCGTGAATATATCTATATCTGAATTTCTTGTGTGTGTAGTGATTCTGTATGTATTTTGCAGAGGGATACTAAAACTTGTGTGTCTATGGCTGGGTTTTGTGACTGTAGAGTGCGTATTACTGAGTTTGCTTGCTGGAATTGTTAGCTGAGTCTGTATTTCTTGCTGTGAATTGTGTGTAATCGATGCAAGCGGTCATTTATAATGGGGAAAACTAAGAAATATGGGGATCATGGGGAGATTTTGTGTTGTTGAAAATCCTCTGAAGAGTGGTGAGGTTTTCAGTTGCCACAACGGCAACATCCGTTGAAGAAAGATCTGAGAAAATTGTGTTCGAGGAGCTGGGTTGAAGTACTCCAATCCTTGTTTTCTGAGCTCAACTTCAATTTGGGCCTTCAAATTGGCCTCAAATCAAAAGTAGGCTCAAATGATTCTAAGAAAAAGGACTTGGGCTTCATTTTTGAGTTTGTTTGTCTTGATAATAAATTTGGGCTCAAACAAGAAAATGGACAATGGCCCTAACTTGGGCTTTAAATATAAAGGAAAATACATATTTGGCTTAAACATAAATGTTTCCAAACTTTGGATCGAAAGTCGAATCGTTACTTATTTCAACACCAAAATAGACGTCATACGCGAATTTTTTGAAAATATCAAACAATTGGCCCCGAACTAAAAATTCAATTACAAACTCGCATTTTTCTTTAAAATAAAATTAGATGAGCGACGCAAATCCTTTAAACCTTTATCGCAATCAATTATTAAATAATGAATTAGGGTGGTAGCGGCATGCTAAAATTCTTTTAAAATCTTTAAAATAGAAATTTTCACTCAAGACAATTTCGGTCGCTACAACCCCTTTCTAATTAATTTAATTTTGTCCCAAAATTTTGCTTATTTGTTCTGTTAATTCAGGATATTTCTCTAGTATATCCACTTCTCTTTCCCACGTAGCCTCATTGCTACTATAGCCGCCCTACTGGATCTTAACCAATGGAATCTCTTGATTCCCCAATACATGTACTTTTCTATCAAGTGTGGCCGTCGGAGTTTTATTATAGGTTAGATCTTCCCATACCTTGACTAACTCAACATTTAAAACATGACCTGGGTGGGGAACATATTTCCTCAACATGGACACGTGGAAAATGTTATGTGTTGCCGACCGTTCTGGAGGCGATGCCAAATGATATGCCACCTTTCCGACCATTTCCAATATCTCAAATAAGCCGATGTACCTTGGTCTCAGCTTCCTTTTCTTACCAAAACGAGGTACACCCTTCACTGGCGCCATTTTGAGAAAAACTTTTTCCCCGACCTGAAAATCTATGCTTTTCTTTTTCTGCCGATCCTGTGTAATCTTAATCCTTGCCTTGATCTTCTCAATGGCCTGAACTGTTTTCTTGACTAACTCACCCCAACATCTTCCTCTCGCCGACTTCATCCCAATAAATTGGTGAACGGCATCGTCGATGGTTGCATGGAAACTGTTGTTGTAGGCAAACTCGACCAAAGGCAAATTAGTTTCCCAACTGCCACCCAAATCCAAAACACATGCCCTCAGCATGTCCTCCAATATCTGGAGAGTCCTTTTGGACTGTCCATATGTCTAAGGGTGGTAGGCTGTGTAGAAATTCAGCTTAATACCCATCGCGGTTTGTAACGATTTCCAGAATCTCGAGGTAAACCATGGATCTCTGTCTAATACGATAGATACCAGTACTCCGTGAAGTCGTACAATCTCCTTGGTGTAGATTTAAGCAAGCTGATCCAAGTACAGACTCAGACAGACTGGCAGGAAATGAGTAGATTTTGTGAGTTGGTCTACAATAACCCAAATGGCATCATGCCTACTTGCCAATCTTCGGAAACCCACCATGAAATCAATGGAAATCTTTTCCCATTTCCATTCTGGAATCTCCAAAGGATTCAGCGACCCTCACGGTCGCTGATACTCAGCTTTTACTTGTTAGCACACCAAGCATTTGGCAATGAACTTGGCGATACATCCCTTCATGTTCCTCCACTAGAAGGTTTCGTTCAAGTCCTTGTACATCTTAGTCCCTCCTGGATGTGCTGCATACTGGGCGGAATGGGCTTCAGTCAAAATATCATCCCCGAGCTCGTTACTTCTGAGCACACAAACGCGGCCATTGAATATAAGAGCACCATCGATGGAGCATTCGAACCCCTTCCTCTTTCCCGTTCTGACCCCAGCTCTTATCTTTTCTACAAATATATCATCCTTCTGTATTGCAACAATTTTGTCTCTTAAGTCTAGTTTAACCGTCAAGCTGGTCATAACAATCGATCCCTGCCTTTGTGGTGCGGCTACTTTGATCCTCAAATTCTCAAAATCCTTAATCAGTTGGCCTTGAGCTGTATCAAGTGCTGATAATTACCCCATGCTCTTCTGGCTCAAGGCATCTGCGACTACGTTAGCCTTACCCAGGTGGTATAGGATTTCGCAGTCATATTTCTTCACCAGCTCCAACCATCTTCTTTGTCTCATGTTTAACTCCTTCTGAGTGAAGAAGTACTTGAGGCTCTTATGGCCGGTATAGATCTCGCACTTACTCTCCAATAAGTAGTGACGCAATATCTTTAGAGCGTGCACTACTGCGGTGAGTTCGAGATCATGAGTCGGGTAGTTCTTGGTAAGTGTTTGATTCGCTAGTTTAATTTCTCCATATTTGTGTTTTATGGTGTGTTTTATTACCTTAAAATGGTTGTATGCAGTTAGTTTGTTCATTTGGAACAAGACCAAGGAGAAAGTAGGAAAAAATCGAGTTTGGACATACTTTGTAAGGATTTTGGAGCTCAGGGACCAACGTGCTGGACAACAGAACTTGGAGGACTGAAACGAAAGGAAGGAAAAGATGAAATAGCTAGAACCGCACCTTGATCGTAGAGAAGGCAGGGCGAGTAGTGCCCTACTGATCAGTGCACCCGCCCTGATTACACAAAATTCGGTAGAAATAGGAGGGTGGGCTCCCTGCTGGCAGAGGGCGACCGCCCTCCCATATGCGCGGAAATCTCATGAATTTACTTTGTTTTGGCCCAGAATTATGTACGGTTCTTGGGGCATTTTTGAGGGCTTTTGAAGAGTTATATAAGAGGAAGAGAGGGAAGAAAAAAAGACACAACCTAGAAGAGAAATTTGGAGAACACAACAAAGATTGAAGATCGAAGATTGAAGATTTTAATTTTGAGATCGACGTGAGCATGCAAGGCTAAGGCCTCTTCTACCTAATTCGAGGGGACATTGATGTCTAAAGATTTGTCTTTCTTTTAGCTCTTCTCTTAACGTTGTTTCTAGTAATTGTTCGTTGGGATTGTTGTGTCATTCTATACTTTAAAGTTTATGATATGTCGATGATTTTCTTTCAATAGGGCCCTTTGATTGATACATCTATTTATCAATTACTAGAGTTAGGTTTTCAACACGTAATTGTTGTTTTTCCTGATTCATTCGTAGCAATTAGTGATTTTTAATCGCTAAGATTACAAAACAAGCTTACGATTTTGTGTACTGGTCTAGCCTATTTTTCTCGTTCTACATATTGACTTTGCATTAAATTTAGAGAACTCATTCTAAGTTTTCCAAGGCTAATAATCTAATTCAAGAACTTGTTCGAATTAGTTACACTTTAAGGAAAAATTTGGATAATTTGAGCATATCAGTACCTAGGGTTAGAAGTCCCAATTGCATGCTAGGAAAACGTTTCAAGAGCTTAATAATCACTAATCTAGACTTAACCGAACCGAGAATTGGGTGTTTATCCTCATTAATCTTTTCTACTCAATTTATTAGTTACATTCCTAATTAGCTTTTCAATTTAATTTTTATTAACAATTCAACTCAAAACCCCCAATCTCCAGTTAACATTTAATTGCTTAGTTTATTCACTGTTCTCTGACCGTTACTTTGCTACTACAATTTTATTTAAACTCGAGTAAGGAAATCAATTATTTTTGGCTCATTCGACAAGCAACCAAATTTTTGGTGCCATTGCTGGGGAACGGTGTGGTTAATTAAGTGATTTTGTTAATTAGTTTTATTTGTTTTACTTTGTTTATTTGTTTTAAAATAGATTGCTTGATTTTCCCAATTGTGCATGAATAAAACCCTATCATCTAATCAATCTCCTTTGTTATTTGATCCAGAACCAGAGAAAACTTTGCACAAGTTGAGAAAAGAGGCTAAGAAATTCATAACTGAAGCAATGGCTGCCAACAATCAAACATTGAAGCAATTGGCCGCTCCAAACCTTAATCAACAACCTCTCTACATCATTTTCTCTGCATGAATAAAACCCAATTATTTTCCCAATTGTGCATGAATAAAACCCTATCATCTAATCAATCTCCTTTGTTATTTGATCCAGAACCAGAGAAAACTTTGCACAAGTTGAGAAAAGAGGCTAAGAAATTCATAACTGAAGCAATGGCTGCCAACAATCAAACATTGAAGCAATTGGCCGCTCCAAACCTTAATCAACAACCTCTCTACATCATTTTCTCTGCATGAATAAAACCCAATTATTTTCCCAATTGTGCATGAATAAAACCCTATCATCTAATCAATCTCCTTTGTTATTTGATCCAGAACCAGAGAAAACTTTGCACAAGTTGAGAAAAGAGGCTAAGAAATTCATAACTGAAGCAATGGCTGCCAACAATCAAACATTGAAGCAATTGGCCGCTCCAAACCTTAATCAACAACCTCTCTACATCATTTTCTCTGCATGAATAAAACCCAATTATTTTCCCAATTGTGCATGAATAAAACCCTATCATCTAATCAATCTCCTTTGTTATTTGATCCAGAACCAGAGAAAACTTTGCACAAGTTGAGAAAAGAGGCTAAGAAATTCATAACTGAAGCAATGGCTGCCAACAATCAAACATTGAAGCAATTGGCCGCTCCAAACCTTAATCAACAACCTCTCTGCATTAGCTGAAAACCCTACTTTTGAACTAAAATCAGGGTTGATACATTTATTGCCATCTTTTCATGGCCTTGCAGGTGAGGACCCTCACAAGCATCTCATAGAATTTCATGTGGTGTGCTCAAGTATGAAACCACCAGATGTGACCGATGAGCAAATCAAGCTAAAGGCGTTTCCATTCTCATTGAAAGACATAGCTAAAGATTGGCTTTATTATTTGCCATCTGGGACCATCACTATATGGAATGATATGAAGAGGGTATTTTTGGAGAAATACTTCCCTACCTCAAAAGCTGCAAACATCATGAAAGAAATATGTGAGATTAGACAACATCAAGGAGAATCCTTGTATGAGTATTGGGAGTGCTTCAAGGAGCTTTGCTCTTGCTGCCCACATCATCAAATAAGCGATCAACTCTTAATCCAGTACTTCTATGAGGGATTATCTGTAATGGATCAGAGTATAATCGATGTAGCAAGTGGTGGTGCATTGGTGGATAAAGACGCCCGACGTAACAAGAACCCTGATTGCCAATATGGCAGAAAATTCTAAGCAATATGGTTCTGTCAAGACACATCTGTAAGAAGGGTAAATGAGGTACAAATGTCCGCTATTAAACATCAACTGTCTGAATTAACCTCTCTTGTTGGGGCAACTCACTGTAGGCAATACACATCAAGTTAAAGCATGTGGAATTTGCTCTACTATAGGCCATCCAACCGATTCATGCCCCATGCTACAAGAAGAAGGAACTGAACAGCTCAAGGATGTAGGAAATCCCCCTTCCATAATAGACAATATAACCCCTACTCCAACACCTACAATCCTGGGTAGAGGGATCATCCTAACCTTAGTTATGGAAACAGACCCCAGAACTTCTTCCCAAACCCACAGCTGAGGCAATTCCAACCAAGGCCTCCACCACCACCTTAGAATCTAGGAATGTCATTGGAAGATATGTAAACCTTAGCTTCTAACACCTTGCAGTTCCAATAGGATACCAAATCAAGCATCCAAAACCTGGAAAATCAGATGAGTTAGATGGCAACTACAATAAATTGTTTGGAGGCTTAACCATGGGGTAAACTACCATCTCAACCTGAAGTGAACAGCAAAATGTGATTGCAATGACATTAAGGAATGGGAAAAAGGTTGAGAGTCTTAAACAGGTGAAGCCTGCAAGTATTAGTGAAGATGCTATCAAGAGGGACATTTTAAGAGAAGGAGTAGATGCATCAAGCCCAGAGGTAAATCCTAACCCTCCTAGTAATGTTCAATCAACTCTTCCTCCTTTCCCTAGCATGTTAGAGATCGGAAGAGCACAAGAAGACAAGGAAAAGGAGATCTTGGAGACATGCTGGAAAGTTGAAGTGAACATCCTACTGTTGGATGCAATCAGACAAGTGCCAAGGTATGCCAAATTTCCCAAGGACCTTTGCACCAATAAACAGAAACTAAAAGGGGATGAAAAGATCAAGATGGGAGAAACTGTGTCGGCTGTGTTTCAAAAGAAACTACCTCCAAAATGCAAGGACCTAGGTATGTTTATCATTCTTTGTAGAATAGGTAACACAAAAATTGAAAATGCCTTGATAGATTTAGGAGCATCAATTAATGTCATGCCTCGTTCTATTTATGCTTCTCTGAATCTAAACCAATTAAAGGAAACAAGTGTTATCATTCAATTGGCTGATAGACTAATGCCTATCCAGATGGAGTAGTAGAGGATGTGCTTGTGCAAGTAAATAGATTAGTTTTTCCCGCAGACTTTTATGTTCTTGACATGAATGATGAGTGTACCCCTAACTCTGCACCTATCTTATTGGGACGACCATTTCTTTACACTTTACAAACTAAGATAGATGTGTGTAGGGAAACCGCACCATGGAATTTGATGGGGAAGTAATCCAATATAATATATATGATGCCTTGAAACACCCTGAAGATGCATGTTCGGTCTTTGCAATTGATATTATTGATCCTCTTGTGGAAGAAACATTTCAGTTTAGTTACAGGAATGAATTAGAGTTAGCTCTGACTAGTTTCTCCAGATGGGAACAGAAAGAAAATTGGTGTTTAGCCAAGAACTAAAAGAGACAGTAGCAGCCCTACATTCTTTACAACCGTGCCCAAAAGGTATGAAATTCGTATTATTCAATTGCCGGAATTTACTAACACCTCTTACCTTCTATTGTGCAGGCCCCCACCTTAGAGTTAAAGCCATTACCGAGTCACTTGATGTATGTCTATCTTGGAGAAAAGGATACACTTCTAGTGATAATCTCAGCCAAATTAACACCGGAGCAAGAAGACAAGCTAGTGCATATCTTGAGAGGCTACAAAAAAGCAATAGGCTGAACCACAGCTGACATAAAAGGGATAAGCCCCTCCATTTGTATGCACCGAATATTGCTTGAAGATGATGTCAAACTAAAAAGGTAGGCTCAAAGAAGATTAAAACTCCCAATGATGGAAGTTGTGAAAAAGGAGATCCTGCAGCTCTTAGAAGATGGGGTGATTTATCCTATTTCTGACAGTAAACGGTAAGCCTGATTCAGGTTGTGCCAAAGAAGTTGGGTGTGACAGTTATAGAAAACCAAGACGGTAAGTTGGTTCCCACCCGGATGCAAATCGGATGGCGGGTATGTATTTATTATAGAAATATAAATTTTGGAACCTGAAAGGACTACTTCTCCCCTCTTTTTATTGATCAAATGCTTGAAAAGTTGGCTGAACATTCTCATTGTTGCTTTTTAGATGGCTTTTCAGGTTATTTTTAGATTGCCATAGCACCTGGAGATCAGGAGAAAACTACTTTCACCTGCTCATTAGGTACATTTGCCTATCGTAGGATGCGTTTTGGACTGTGTAACACCCCTGCTACATTCTAAAGATGTATGATAAGTATCTTTTCTGAGTTTATAGTCACTGAGCTTTTTATGGATGACTTTAGTTTTTGAGGTGACTCATTTGATGATTGTCTGGACAATTTAATTTTGATATTGAAAAGATGCATTGAGACTAACTTGGTTCTTAATTGGGAAAATGTCACTTTATGGTAGAACAAGGTATAGTCTTAGGCCATGTGGTATCGATTAATGGAATTGAAGTTGATAAATCTAAATGTCCGTTTAGGATTTGTTATAAACAGAGTTATTGTAACAGACCCTAGTTATTCCTGACAAAAGCTTCAATTTTTCTTCTGACATGCAATTTTTCTTCTGACACGCATTTGACAAAAGCTTCTATTTTCCTTCTTTGGGGTCCATTTGGGAACCACCTTCAAAAACCAAAACAAAAAAGGGAAAGAAAATGGCAGGCAGCTTTTTCAATGGACTATTATAATTCTTTTTCCAAAAATGGGCCCGCTAGTCATTGCGCAATTATGACCAATTATAACACTTCTTGCTTATAACGGGTGCCAAATGGACCCTAAGGTAGATTTAATTTCTGCTTTACCTTACCCCGTTAGTGTGTGGGATGTTCGATCTTTCCTTGGACATGCAGGATTTTACAGTAGGTTCATCAAATATTTTCCCAAGATAGCTTCACATTTGTGTAGCTTATTACAAAAAGATGTGGCCTTCGAGTTTGATGAGCATTGTAAGAGGGCCTTTGACAGATTAAAAGAGCTGATAACTTCTCCCCCAATAATTCAACCCCTGGATTGGAACCTCTCATTTGAATTAATGTGTGATGCTAGTGATTATATTGTAGGGGCAGTTCTAGGTCAACGGGTTGAAAAGGCAGCCCATGTGATTTACTACGCCTCGAGGACTTTGAATACTACACAAGCCAACTACACTATGACAGAAAAAGGGCTACTATCAGTTGTTTTCATTGATCATGCAGCTTTGAAGCATCTTCTAGCAAAGAAGAAGACAAAATCTAGGCTAATAAGGTGGATTCTTCTCCTCTAAGAATTTGATTTGGAGATCAAGGATAAAATAGGAGTGGAGAATGTGGTTGCGGACCACCTCACACACGAAGTTTCAGAAAGATGGCACACTAATAAAAGAAACCTTCCGGGATGAAAGCTTGCTTGCAATGGTTGTAGAAACCCCTTGGTACGCAGATCTGGTAAATTTCTTAGCAACCAAACTACTACCTGCTGGGTGGGCTAAGGCAAACAGGGATAAGCTAAAAAGTGATGCAAAATATTATATGGGCTGACCACCACCTTTAGAAAAGATGTGCTGATCGAATAAAAAGAAGGTGCGTCCCTAAACCTAAATTTCAGTCAATTCTAAATTTTTGTCACTCTTACGCTTGTGGAGGCCATTTTGGTCCAAGAAGAACAGTTCAAAAGGTGTTAGAAAGTGACTTTTATTGGCCAATCTTATTCAGAGATGCATACATGTTTTGTAAATCTTGTGATAATTGCCAAAGAATAGGTAAAATTTCCCAAAGAGATCAAATACCCCAGAATCCTATTCTTATTTGTGAAATCTTTGATGTCTGGGGAGATCGGAAGGGCCATTCCCTACATCTTATGGGTATACATATATTCTTTTAGCAGTAGATTACGTCTCTAAATGGATGGAAGCAAAAGCTATTCGGGCTAATGATTCTAAGGTTGTTGCAGATTTTGTCAAATCTAACATCTTTAGCAGGTTTGGAGTGCCAAGAGCTATTATAAGTGACATGAAAACTCACTTCCGCAATAGATTGATAGAAACATTGCTCAAGAAATATGGGGTACTACATAGAGTTTCAACATCTTATCATCCTCAAACAAGTGGTCAGGCTGAAGTATCAAATAGAGAAATCAAGTCCATTTTGGAGAAGACGGTTCGACCTAATAGGAAGTATTGGAGCTTGAGGTTGGAAGATGCACTGTGGGCTTATAGAATGGCTTACAAGACACCAATTGGTATGTTTCCTTACCGCTTGGTGTTCGGTAAGCCTTGTCATCTCACAGTTGAAATTGAACATAAAGCTTAGTGGGCAATAAAGCAATGCAATGTGGATTTTGAAGAAGCGGGAACACATAGGAAGCTTCAATTGCAAGAGTTTGAGGAGCTGAGGAACGATGCATATGAGAACGCTATGATTTACAAAGAAAGAACGAAAGCGTTCCATGACCGAATGATCTCGAGAAAGAGTTTTGAAGTAGGACAAAAAGTCCTGCTCTATCATTCTCGGCTCAAGTCTTCCCAGGTAAGTTGCGTTCTCATTGGGTTCGTCCTTTTGTTGTTACTAAGGTTTTTTCCTCATGGTGCAGTGGAAATAAGAGCTTGAGGACAGATAAAATATTCAAAGTCAATGGCCAGAACTCAAACCATATTATGAAGGCTTTCAAGTCCCCAACATTGAGGAAATTGTTTTAGAGGATCAAAAACCCATAACTTAACCACAATGGGGGCATCGTCGAGCCAATGACATTAAACAAATGCGCTACTTGGGAGGCAACCCAAGAGGGAGTTTTCTTCCCCTTCTTTTTATTTTTCGTATTTGTTTGTCATTTTTATCTTTTTAAATTTAACCTTGCATACTCAATTATTAGGATTCTTGAGTGAGGAGGACGGGATTTCATGCATTTATATATTAAAAAAATAAAAAAAGAGAGAGAAATCTGGGTCAGAACAACCAAGGTGGGGCAGGGCACCCGCACCCATGTTTCTCGCCCACAGCAAAAAAAAAAAGAACAGAGAAGGCATGGGGGGCGCCCTCTCTTCTCAGTGCGCCCGTCCACTTGTTAATGCTAAACCAGCAAGACGCCTAGGGCGGGCGCCCTGCTAGCCTTGTGCGCCAGCACCAGGGCCGAAAAGAAAAAAATAAAAATAATTTTTTTTCCTTCACGTTTTTTCCAGAAATCTGACGCCCTCTCCCCCTCATTCTTACTCTTTCTTTTCTTCTGTTTTCTCTAGAACCCTAATTGTTCTTCCCATTACAATTAATTTCCCAACACAAAAAGAAGATCTTTCAATTCTAAACCTCTAGTGCTTCTACATTGGTAATTTGGAACAATTTTTTTGGAGCTTTTAATCTAATATCCAAGGTAAGACCTTCCTCATTCTCTTCACTTGATGCAATTGTGGGACTAATTGTTCATGGGTTTTGCTATTTTCTTGACACATATACTCATTAAGTATTCCTATGATTATGATGCTTGTTTTCTTGGAGTTTATTTTAGAACTTTGCCTCAATTTACTCTTACCCAAAAGTTTGCATACTACATGTTTGATATAATGCCCCAATGAACTTAAACATTGCATTGATGTTTGAAACAATTACCATAGCTTGGTTTAGTATGGAAATTATTTTTAGGAGTTTAAAATTCTTGTTTCATTCATCTCTACTTAAGCTAATTGCATTCTCTCTATTTGTAGGCCTTTAACTTTGTTTAGCATCTATATCCCAATGGCCTCATCTTCTTCATCAAGCAAAGGAAAGAAAATCATCCAAGAACATGAATGGTCATCAATACAAGTGATTAAGGAGACAAGTGCTATTAGAACAATTTAAGGATCATTTCCATAGAGAAGTCATTGAGGAAAATAGGTGGAAGAATTTTACTAGAACTTCAACACTGAAATCGATAATGGGAACTCCCAAAATTTCCATCAGACTAAGGTCTATAATTGATAGGTCCCATTCAGCAAAGAAGTCATCGATACATATCTTGGCTTGGATCCCACCGATGCAATGTACTATAAAGAGTATGCACCAAAAGATGACGCGGAGGATGATGCAATTCATTTCATTCTCGGTTTGGATGACCAGACATCGGTGGTGAAAAAGAACTATTATAGCAACAAGGACTTATGTGAAGCAGCTTGGCACCTGTACCATTTGGTGAAAGCTAATATTGAGCCCACCTCTAACATCACTAAGATTTAACCTAGCTGGTCTCCTTTGCTATATCACTTATGGCTCGAGTTGAAGATTGATTTGGGCCGCCATATTTATATGCAGATTAAGGAATCTGGGAGACACAGAAGTATCCAAGTAAACGGCTTCTCTTCCCGTGTTTGATAACGGGTATTTATGCACAAGCCAGAGTGCGTCGGGCACATGAGGACAATCTTAAGCATGATGACTCGATTTGCAAAGCATCTAGAGAACATGCAGTGGTGCACATCTCGAGCAAAAAATGAAAAGCCAGTCTAACCGCTCAGACAACTCCAGTAGTATCATCAGGACCTGGCGAGTCTAGTGGAGAGGTCCCTTTTCAGCAACAAGTGCATAGTCTATTGCAAAATCTGATCGCTCATGTTTCTGCCATTCGGGAGAACAATCACAATCTCTGGGTTGTTGTCCACCAGCTTCAGACAGAGCGTTGTGGCTCTGCTTCTGCTCCGTCTGGCCACCAGGGAGATGGCACGGGCTCACCCTCCAATGCACCACTAGGGAGTTCCTAATTCCTTTCCTCTAATTTTATTTTTTTAATTCTACGTTGGGGACAATGTAGAGTATAAGTGTGGGGGAGGAATTCCTTATTTTGTTTGTTCTTACTGAATTTTATGTGTTCCTTAGTTCAGGTAATTGTTTTTGTTTTTTTTTTTGTTTTAATTGAGGAAATTGTTCTATTTTAGGTAATTGCGTTAGTCGTATAACTTTAGATTGTGAAGTAATTGTGTCCGTTGTGAGTTTAGTCATTGTGGATATTTTGTGATCCATGGCTAGACACAAAGCGATGACTTGTTAATTTCTGAAAGTAAAAGAGTAATAGCTTAGCTGGAATTAGGACCCTACGCAATGCAGAGGTAAGAGAAAAACAAAAAGAAAAGAAAAACAAGAAATATAAAAAATACATATATATAAAACGGTTTGTTTTTGGCCCAGAGAAACTCATAACATGATTGAATAAGTGATCTCGCACCTTATCTTTATTTGCTTTGCCTGGAATTGGTTGTGGCTGGATTAAGTTGACTAATATAACCCAGTGAGATTTTTGAGCCTTAGATTGACACATCTTTATCAGTCTCACTTTCTTTGTTCATGTGTGATATTCTTCTATGGGTTGATTTCTCTAGAACTTACTTTATTTCTCTTTGAGGCTACACTGTACATGCATTACATGAATATGATTAAAGCACTCTTTCTTGATAAACCCACTTTAGCCAAAAAGCCAACATTGTCAATAAATTTCTTTTGGCATAACCCATTTGAGCCTTATTGCCTATTTTTATTTCTTTAAACCCCTTAATACTAGTCTTGAGCCTAGGAAAAAAAAGATATATCCTTACCTTGCCAATGGACTAGTGGATGTGTGAATGTTTTTGTTGCTTGAGGGTAGATGAGAAGTAAGTGTGGGGGAACTATAAGCTATTGATGAGGTTGTGATGAAATGATATCAATTTGACGGTGTATAGGCTAGTGTGGTTGGTGATGTGGTAGGGTGAAAGAGTTGATGAAAAAAAGCGAAATTATTTGTGCATGAGGTGTTGAAAAAAAAGGGGAAAAGTTGATGACTTGAAAGGAAAAGGAAAAGAAAATGATGAAAGAGATTATAATCCAGAGGTATGTTGTCTCTTTTGGAAGATGAAAAAAAGTGGAAAAAAAACTGAGAAGAAGAAAAACAATGGGAAATTTTTATATGGAAAAAAAAATGAAGGGAGATAAGGGGTTGTTCCTTGTTGAAAAAATGAGGGCTTGTGCTACTTTTGAAAGTTGGGATGTGTGTTTTAACTGTCAAACTAATGCTGAGCGCTTTGAAAAAATGAAAAGAGTATTGGTTTCTCTTGAAATATTAGGTCGAATATTATGAAGTGGTGATCCACTAGTTCCAGCGGTCCATTGGCCTCACTTCTCATATTTTTCCCACCTTAGCCCTTAGCCTCATTACAACCCTTAAAAGACCTTTTGATTTGTGTTATGCATGTGCACTTAAGTGGTGGAGAATGAGAAATCTTGCAAGTCTATGGTAGAACTCTCCTTTTGGATAGAATCTTGAGCGTAAATGTGAAACCTTTAAACACTTGAGCGAAGAATGAATTTATCCATAAGGGTTGCCTTCAGTCTATGCCATTCCAGGTAAAAGTTGTGTTTTATATTTCTAAAGGCTGCTTGAATACCCTTATTCATGACATTTTATGAGTTTTGAAGGGTTGATTCTTACTTGTTGAAAAAAAGAAAAAAAATGTTCTTAAACTCTTGCATTGCTTGGGAGACTTTTTATTAGGCAAGCTACTATGATTTTCCATAAACTAAATGATAAGTTGTTTACCTTGTGTGTGGCCGGGATGATCTAATCTTTATGTTTGTGTTTCGTGTCTTGTTTTTGGGTTGTTCGAGGACAAACAATGGTTTAAGTGTGGGGGAATTTGATAAGTGTTTGATTCGCTTGTTTAATTTCTCCATATTCCTGTTTTATGGTGTGTTTTATTACCTTAAAATGGTTGTATGTGGTTAGTTTGTTCACTTGGAACCTGACCAAGGAGAAAGTAGGAAGAAATCGAGTTTGGAAATACTTTGTAAGGATTTTGGAGCTCAGGACCAAGGTGTTGGACAACGGAACTTGGAGGACTGAAATGAAAGGGAGGAAAAGATGAAATAGCTGGAACCGCACCTTGATAGTAGAGAAGGCAGGGTGGGTGCCCTGCTGATCAGTGCACTCGCCCTTATTATGCAGAATTCGGCAGAAACAGGAGGGCGCCCGCCCTCCCTTATGCACGGAAATCTCACGAATTTTACTCTATTTTGGGCTTTGTTTTGGCCCAAAATTATGCATGGTTCTTGGGGTATTTTTGAGGGCTTTTGAAGAGCTATATAAGAGAAAGAGGGGGAAGAAAAAAAGATACAAAACCTAGAAGAGAAATTTGGAGAACACAACGAAGATTGAAGATCGAAGATTACAACTTTGAGATCGACGTGAGCATGCAAGGCTAAGGCCTCTCCTACCTAATTCAAAGGGACGTTAATGTCTAAAGATTTGTCTTTCTTTTAGCTCTTCTCTTAACGTTGTTTCTAGTAATTGTTCCTTGGGATTGTTGTGACATTCTACAATTTAAAGTTTATGATATGTTGATGATTTTCTTTCAATAGGGCCCTTTGATTGATGCATCTATTTATCAATTGCTAGAGTTAGGTTTTCAACATGTAATTGTTGTTTTTCCTAGTTCATTCATAGCAACTAGCAATTTGTAATTGCTAGGGATATCACAACCTAAGATTACAAAACAAGGTTACGATTTTGTGTATTGGTCTAATCTATTTTTCTCATTCTACATATTGGCTTTGCATTAAATTTGGAGAACTCATTCTAAGTTGTCCAAGGCTAACAATCTAATTCAAGGACTTGTTCGAATTAGTTACACTTTAAGGAAAAATCTAGGTAATTGGAGCATATATTACCTAAGGTTAGAAGTCCCAATTGCATGCTACACGTTTCAAGAGCTTAAGAATCACTAATCTTGACTTAACCGAATCAAGAATTGGGTGCTCATCCTCATTAATCTTTTCTACTCAATTTATTAGTTGCATTCCTAATTAGCTTTTCAATTTAATTTTTATCAACAATTCAACTAATTAAACCTCTCCAATCTCTAGTTAACATTTAATTGTTTAATTTATTCACTGTTCTCTGTGGGTTCAACCCTTACTCCGCTACTACAAGTTTATTTAAAGTCGAGGAAGGAGATTAATAATTTTTGGCGCATTTGACAAGCGACCAGTTCTCTTCATAGGGTTTCAACTGCCTAGGTGCGTAGGCAATCACCTTACCTTGTGCATCAAAATGCAACATGACCCCAGTTTTGATGCGTCACTGTAGACTACAAATCTGTCATAGCCATCTAGTATCGTCAACACTGGTGCCGAAACCAATCTTTTCTTCAGCTCCTGGAAGCTCTGTTCACACTTATCTATCCAAATGAACTTCTCACCCTTTCGGGTAAGCCGCGTCATTAGACCGCTATCTTGGAGAAGCCTTCTATGAATCACCGATAACACCCGGCTAAACTTGGGAAACTTCTCACTTCAGTGGCGTTGGTGGGTGGAGACCAGTTAATAATATCCTCAACTTTCACGGGGTCCACATCAATCCCCTTAGCTGTCACTATATGGCCTAAGAACCCTACACGATCTAGCCAAAATTCACACTTCTTGAATTTGGTGTACAAGCTTTTCCTTCGCAAATTTTCCAACACTGTCTTCAGATGTTCAACATGCTATCCTGAACTCTTCGAGTAGATTATAATGTCATTGAAGAATATGATAATGAACTTATCCATATACTTATGGAATACCCAAATACTTATGGAATACCCTTTTCATCAAGTCCATAAATACCGCAGGGCCATTCGTCAAGCCAAAGCGCATTACTGTAAATTCGTAATGCCTGTAATAGGTTCTGAATGCCGTTTTGGGTATATCCGCTAACTTGACCTTCAGTTGGTGATAGCCCAACCTCAAGTCGATCTTAGAGAAAATAGTTGCTCCCTTCAACTGATCAAGCAGATCTTCGATCCTTAGAAATGGGTATTTGTTCTTAATCGTCAGCTTATTCAGTTCACGATAGTCAAGCACATCCTCATACTCCTATCCTTCTGCTTCACGAACAAGACCGGTGCTCCCCAAGGAGATAAACTTGGCCTGATAAAGCCCTTCTCCAAAAGTTTCTCTATCTAAACTTTTAACTCATGTAGCTCCTTTGGTGCCATCTGGTGAGGAGCTTTAGAGCTAGAAGCGGCTCCTAATATCAGGTCGATGGTAAATTCCACTTGTCGATCAGGTGCAACACCCGGTAGATCCTCTAGAAACACATCGGCATACTCGCGTACTACTGGTACACTGTCCAAGGATATATCTTTATAAGGTTTTCCTTGAAGGCTAAGGAAATACCTCTGACATTCCATCTTTACTAAAAGCTTCCTCGCTTAAAGGGCTGAGACAAGGTGGGGTAGGGCCTTGATCTTGGACCTATAAAACTTAAACTCTTCATTTCTCTTCTTCCGAAAAACTACTTCCTTTTTGTGAAAAATTATGGTAGCATGATTAGCGCTTAACCAGTTCATTCCCAAAATTATGTCGAAGTCTTTCATATTTATCACATTTAAGTAAGCCTTAATTATCATGCCGTCTATCTATCGGTACTGCCCTAGCTATCTCATGTGTATCAATCAGTCCACCTAATGGCATACTAACCTCAAGCACACTGCCAATTCTTTTCCCTACCATGTTCAATCTAGCCAGGCATGCAACAGATATAAACGAGTACGTAGCATCAAAGTCAATCAAGACATATATGGGAATTCCAGAGACAGATAAAATACCTGCTATCACATCTGGGTCCTCTACGGTGGCAAAGATCCTAGCCTTTCCCTTCTTTGCCTGACCTGTACCCCTGCTTGGCCCACCATTCTTACACTTGTAGGCACTCACCACAACGGTATTAGACATTCTGCCCCTTTCTGCACTGGTGCTTATTGCATTTCTGGCATTGAGAGGGTGCAACACTCTTCTGGCGCTACTAGGCCCAGAGTTTTACCTCTTATACTATCCCAGTCCGTGGTTCCTGTTCCTACTCTGGTCAGACCACTTCCTCTTCTCGTGATCCTTCTGAGTCGACTGGCCGCCAACCTTCATTCCTGAGTAAACAACCATTTGCGCCTTTTTCACTATCTCACCATAGGTGGGGAGATCGAAGGCGCTAACGATCTGGTGAATCTCAGGTCACAACCCTCTTTTGTGAAATGCCTGGCCTTCATGTGCTTAGTGCTCATAAGGTGTGGGGTAAAGCGAACAGCTCTTCGAACTTCCTTTCAAAAGTAGTGATATCCTTGTCCTCCTACATGAGTTGCAGAAATTCCACCTCCTTGTGAACACGGAGGACTTGGGAAAAGTACTTGTCCGTTATCTCAGTTTTAAACTGAGCCCAAGTCATGTTTCTCAATTCCTCATTAGTCTTGGTACAGGATGCTGTCTCCCACCAATGTCAAGCCCTACCGACCAGCTTGAATTCTGTGTACAACAACTTTTGATCCTTCGGCATGAGATGTGGCAGAAAATTTTCTCCATAGTACAGATCCACTCATCCACAGCCAATGGCCCACCCTCACCGTCAAATGTCAGTGGATGATGCCTATGGAATTGCTTGATGACTGGCACCGTAGGGGTATATGGAAGTGCTACTAGTGCCAGAGCAAGAGCCAGAGCTGGGCCGGGCCTATGCCATTCCTTGCACAACCCGGATAAGTTCTCTTAGGATATCTATTTGTATTGGGCACACCATTTCCTTATAAAACAAAGATCTACATTGTAACAACTTGAAAGGTATATGTATTCCAACACAACAGGAAAATAAGGATGAACAACTCAAGGAAGATGAAAAATCTTCATTTATTATTATTTATCAAAATCCTTCGAGAGAAGTACATCAAAGGAGCATCTAGTGCTCAACAATTAGAATGAATAAGGAACAACTCTGAAACAGGAAACATGTACAACATGGGCAATGACAATTACTCTAAGCTCTTTCCTCTCTATAGTCATCATCGTCACAAACCTAACTGCCCGATGCCCTAAACTTCTTGGGCAGAGGGGGTATGTCTTCCCATGTGATAGATGATTTTGGTTCAGAGTCTTCCAAAACCTCTGCATCCTCATCCTCTTCTAACTCCTCATCTGATTCCTCCTCAGGAATCCCATCCAGAATCTCCTCGAGAATCTCGAGAGGAATCTCCCCAAGAATCTCCTCCTCATGATCTTCCTCTGGATCCTCTGGCTTGGGTACGGGTACAAGCGTAGGGAGAACTGCAGCACCATACTAAGCATACACTCTCCAATGTGCTAAGAGCACCACGCAGAAAAGGTCAAAGTCAATGTCCATACCTCGTGCCATGTGGAGGTGAAAGCGGACATTCGTAGCTTCTGTATGTTCTTCCTCGTCAAATGTGTCTATTAGATGTCCGATGAACCGAGCTATGGTCATCTGATATCCAAAGTCCATATCTCAAGTACGAGCTACACGAACACGCCCCCACATGCTCTCTCCTGGTCTAGTTAGGGTCAACTACAAAGTTCTGGTATGCTAACCTAGCTGCCTCAGCCTTTCCATTTCCGTTATCCTCTGCCATATCTGTTAACCCATTATGCAAGATCTAGTTAGTTGGGGTCTTTAATAACTTTTAGCCATATTTTGAAGACTTAAAAGAAATTTTCTTTGTCTTTTAATTGGTCATGTCTTTCTTGAAATTCATGTTATGCTCATTTTATGCCTATGCCAGCTCAAACTCTAACAAAACTTTTCTTTTCCTTATTAGGATACGATAAACACTTTTGACTTTTCCATGGTAACTAAAAGTCTATATCATATAACATTTCTTTCTTAAATGCATGCATAATTTCCCAGCAGATACAAAAACATAACTTGCAAAATCGTATCCAGGTAAACAATTTCCTTGAAAGCAGTAAACAAACTTTTTACCTGGAGTTAGCGGCACAAATGACAGTGGGTGGCAATTAAGTTAGAAATAATCAAATTTCTTTTTGAAAATATCTTTTAAGCGAGTCTACAAAAATGTGGACCTCGCTCTGATACCAAACTGTAACGTCCCAAGTTCTAAGCACCCGAGACGCTACTAAATTTCTTTTCAATCTCTTTTAAAATGCAGAAACTTAAACATTCATATAAATAAGTATGGAATTTTTTTTTTTTTTACCTTTATCTAAATAAACAACATAATGTTTCATAAACAAATAAAACCATGGCCAAAAATATTCAACTTTAAAATATCGACATTGTCGATAATTATTCAAACAAAGGGAAACATCAACTAATAAACATTTACTCATTTTCCTTTTCAATTGCCATCCCCAGTTGAGTCGCTGTCAGTTCCAGGACCTAAAATGTTTTGAGATAAAGGCGAGTGTTTTGAAGAAACACTCAGTAGATTCCCGTGCACTAACTTTAAACCATGCAATACATACTATGCAAGTAAACACATGTACACATGCAAGTTATTGCCGAGAGCTCCCGGTTAAGGTGAGCTAGGCCGATGAGCTCCCGATTAAGGTGAGCTAATTATGCGCATACTTTCATATCAATCTCATAAATCACATACGCATATGCATATTTACATAATATGTAACTGCATCATATTTTCATAAAAAATGTGCGCACATAACTTTGAAAGGAATCTACCTTAATTTGCTTTCCTTTTTGGAGTTTGAACTAATAGGCAGTCAATTATACGTCAAGTTATGCTCGTCGTCTAGCAAATAAATAATTAAATGTTAGAAATTTGAAAATATTTTAAATCAAATAAAAGTATGAGACTAAATCATGAGCTTTGAAACTTTTGAGTAAAATAACTAGACTTTGAAAGGTTTTTACATTAAAATGCAACTTAATAAAACTTTAGAGTTAAAACACAAGTTTTCAAAACCTTGAGGACTGAAATAGCTATTTTCAAAAGATAAGGGACTGGAGCTGACAAGACTGGAACATGGATAACTGAAATAGAGTTTTCAAAGATTGAGGGACTAAAAATAATAAAATAGAAACTATAGGGAACGAAATGGGGTTTTCGAAAACCTAAAGGTCTAAAATAGTTTTTTCAAAGACTAAAGGATTAAAATAGATAAAAGTGACACTTTTGGGTAAAACTTGTGATAAGAAATAAAAGAATTGAATAGTCTTAAAAGTCTCCGCACA
>CAVNYN010236830.1:0-47140 GCA_963692815.1 Nyctanthes arbor-tristis
CAATCACAATGCTTTAATTATAAGAGTCACGTTCTTTGATTACAAAGGTCAAAAGTCACTACTATTTTTAAAGTAGTGGTATCCTTTTATGACAAAAATATCAAATTAATGACATTCTTATGCAAGTGGTTTGAACAAGCAAATTGGTGTAAATTGGTATTTAAAACCAAGCACGGCTTAGTCCCGTTGGCGCATGTGAGCCAAATATATATTTTTTCTCTTTACTTATTTTGTTGTAATCTTGACAGCAAATTGAACTTTTATTAACTTGAAACTTCCTAAAAGATCAAAGATTTTCATCTATAGAAAACTACAGCATGATGCTAAACATATATGAAAATAACAGAATAATATATCTTTTTTCACTTTCCGTACCATTTTCTAAAGATATCAAAAATAGCTTGTTCCATAGGGGCAGCTGGTGCCGGAGCAGAAATGCAGCTTTTCAAAGAAGCAGGAAGTGCCTCCGATCTAGAGGAAACCCTGCCGGCTGGAGGCATTGTTTAGCTATCTGATCTACGACTTTGCAGCATTCAACGTCAAGTGGAAATCCAAACACAGCTTTCACAACATTCACTGCACAAGTTTCAGCACCCTTTAGAGCTTCCAAGCATGGCAGAAATTCCTCAGCCGCCAGCAGTGAATCCGATACTGCATTTGCCACGGCATATGTCGCCATGGATGTCACTAAAAGTACAGCAAAAGCTCCATTTACAGCTGATGATTTATATGCCATGAGTTCTACTTCTCTCTTTCTCTCTCAAATAAGATGGTTAATGAATATTTGATGGGAGAGACACTTCTAAACTGTCTATATATATTCGAGATTGTATTAATTAAGTGAGTTATTATTATTAACTCGACTTTATTTAATTGCTAGAATGTACTGTTATGTATTTGATCAGTTTACTACTAGCATTTAACTTTGCTAGATCTAGTGAGTAATGGTTGTTTTAATGTTCTTTATTTATTTATTTTTTCTTTTTTCAAATTGAAAATTCTTCGATCTTTGCGATTTTAAACTATTATGAATAACAAATTTAAAAAATAAGTAAAATAAAATAAAACTGAATGACCTTGTAACTGTCCATACATAATACTCTATATATATGTGTATTTCAATATTTTGACGGTGAATACATATTGTGTGGGGTGGTCTAGATTAGATCGGCGTGGTGTTCCTTTTAACTTCCATCTTTCTTGATTTGCATAAATTGTCACAAGTCCTAATGCAAAAGCAACTAATTCATCCCTTAAACAAATTAATGGTCTTTTGTAAAGAATTCATTAGTTACGTACAATAGCATTAAAATATTTTTTGACCATTGTCTAAAAATGGAAATCAAGTAGAATAAATGGCCAAACTAAATAATCTTATAACAGGTTAAGTTTACAAGCATCTCCCCGCAACTTTATCAAATTTATAATCTTTCTTTCATTTTACAATTTGAAGATTTTATGACATCCAAACTAAATATTAATACTATGGCATCTATGAAGGGAGCTCTTGCACTTGTAATGATGCTTGTATGCATGACAACCACCGTTAGAGCGATGCAACCCCGATTATTGCTTGCTGATGCTGAGTCGCTGCCAAATTTTCATCCATGTCAGGAGCCTCTTAAGGGAGACGAAGGTTGTCTATTTGAGATTTGGAAAGTAGTGTTTGGACATGCTCTTGATGCTAAATGTTGTGAATTTGTCAATGCTAAATACTGCTCTAAAGAACTGCACAAATGCTCCTACACCCGTTAGCAGTTGAAGTATACATAGAATGGCTGATCTGATCTACATCACATAATTTGTTGAATGATACAGAATCTAAAAGGCTACAAAATCATTTTTTCCCAAATTAATGAAAAAGTCGAGGTTATGAGGGCATTTAGTGGAAGTTGAACTTAAATTAGTCTTATGTTTTCATGTAGTGCTTAGAGTTATATCATTCCTTTATCGTTGGAAATATTGAATTGAAACTCAAAGGGATTTGTACCCCTCTCCCCACAAAAAAAGAAGAAGAAGAATTAGAAAAAAAAAGAGAAAGAAAAGAAAGAAACTCTTATGCATCTGCATGATTTGTTCAATGAATATACGCCCGTCTTAACTCTATTTATTAATAGAATTGAAAGGAGTTAAAAAAGAGTGATTATATAAAGGATGAAAGCATTTTGACCAATTTCTACATTAATTATAGGATTATTAGTGTCCCCACCCCACCCCCAACCCCCAAAAAAAAAAAAATTGCTGCCATTTCCGGTCAAAGAGGAGGAGTCTCCCCCTGTGCTGCTGGAAATGGCAATGGCTGCCGGAAAAGGAAGCGAAGTGCTGCCATTTCCAGCAGCACATTGGGGGGGGGTCTCTCTCTCTCTCTCTCTCTCTCTCTTTTAAAAAAAATTAAAATATTCAATTTTTGGTATTTTTGATATTACCCTTGACTTTAACGGTGGAAATTGATAAAAATTGTTAGAGGGTCCTCAACTGTAATACTTTTGAAAGGTTAGGGGCCCCCACAACTAAAATTAAAAATTAGAGACGTAATCTCAACAAACTTGATAGGTTGGGGACGTCAAGTGTAATTAACCCTTAAAATAATTTTACGCCTAGATTAGGAACTTTTTCTTACTTTTCAATCATATATTCCCACAAAAAAATCACTTTTTTCACATAATCAATTCAAAAAATTTAAATCAAACACCCTAGTACAATCGAGAGGGGGTGCTAATTGCTATAATCATCCATCAAAGAGGGCTACTAATTATTAATTGCAGTCATCCATCTTGAATTTAAGATTGAATTCATGGAGATCCAGTTTTGTTGATTAATTAGGTATATGAGATCTCCTTGACATCCCTAAATGATGTGAGCACTGAAATACATTTTTTTTAATCTTTAATTTGCTGTCATATTACCTCAACAAATTAAACTTTTATTAACTTGAACATCCAGAAACATCTTAGACATTCATATTAGGAAAACGACAGAAATTCTTCATACCCATAATTACCAAATATGTGTTAATGAAAATAAAATAAATATTTCCTTTTTTCCCCTACAAATTCTTGAAGAAGTCAAAAATATTTTGTTCAACAGGGGCTGGTGGTGCCGGACCAGAAATGCAGTTCTTCAAAGAAGCAGGCAATGCCTCTTGAGATACAAGAAACCCTGCTGGCTCCAAGCATTGTTTAGCTATCTGATCTACTACTTTGCAACATTCAGCGTCTAGTGGAAATCCAAATACTGCTTTTTCGATGTTCACTGCACAATTTTCAGTGCCGTTCAGAGCTTCCAAGCATGGCAGAAATCCCTCGACTGCCAGCAATGACTCCGATACTCCATTCGCCATGGATGCCATTAAAAGTAAAGCAAAAGCTCCCTTTACAACTGATGGTTTATATGCCATGATTTCTAGTTTTCTTTTTTTGTGAAGTAAGATTGTTAAGTGAATTTTTGTTGGCAGGGACACTTTTAAACTTTGTCTATATATACTTGAGATTGTATTAATTAAATTTATTTAAGGTAAAGTAAGTTTTAATTTGAGTTTATTTAATTTGCTAGAATGTACTGTTATGCATTTGATCGATTTATTGCCAGCATTTAACTCTGCTGGAGATGAAAAGCGAGTAATAGCTTCTCTCTCTTTTTTTTTTCCTTCTAAAGTTCATTCTGCATGACTCACAATTTTGGAAAATCAAAGAAAATAAAATAAAAATAAAATTGAATGACAATATGACATTGTAAATTTCCATAGATATTTGGTTCTTTAAAAACTTTGTTTAATTCTTTGACAGTTTAACACGTTGAGTCTAGCTAGTTACATATAACCCATTCCTCGGCAAACAACTTTGGAATATATCTATTTTTACAAAAAAAAAAAAAAAAAAAAGAAAAAAAGAACTTTAGAATACGGCTTTAAAGTGATTTTCTTTGGGTCGTATATGATTCCTTCTCTTCATTTTTTTTTTCAAACCCTTTTTTTTGGTTGGGTGAAGTAACGTTAAGTCAATGACAGATTGCATACCTAAGTTTTTGTCACTTCCCATTTGGGATGTGCTGACGCATTAATGAATGGATATAAAATTTCTCAAAAGTGAAAACTTTAAAATATCTTTTCTTTATTTATTTCATTTGATAAAAAATCTACCCGTATTTGTTAAACTGAGTCCTTTTCCAAAACCTTTTGTAACAAAACCTCACATCACGTTTGACATGAAATATACGTGTTGTGTATCTATAGACGCCACATAAGGTAGGAGGTTTTGTTACAAAACCTCTTGGAGGTTTTTGAAAATTTTCGTTGTTAAACCATCTAGACTCGGAGATAGCTATTGCTAGCTCTTGCATAGATTTTATGAAATTTCCCCTTTCGGATTTAGCTTAATAATGTCCTAGTGGGGATTAGGGAGAGGCTATGGGGATGAATCATTTCTTTGTAAAAAATGATAAAAATATATAATACAATATAATACCTATATATTATTATTAGATAACTGTATATTAGAAAAGTCTTTTGAAATCTAAAACTAATATTAATTTAGCCTAGATAACATCATTTTGCCTCTGAACAGGGAGAAAGGATTGCCACGAGTTCAACACGCGCATGTTTCTTCATTGCCTCCGAATAGGGAGGTTCTAAAGGGAGACGAAGGCTGTGTATTTGAGATTTGGAAAGCAGTGTTTGGGAGTGCGCTTGATGCTAAATGCTGCGAATTCGTCAATGAGACAGCTAAAAACTGCTTATCGAAATTGTTTTCTTCACTGCTACCGGGTGCCCTGAAGAATTGCACGAACACTCCTGCCCTGGTCAATAGGTGAAGTATACATATTTGAATGGCTGATTTGATCTGCATCATGTAATTTGTTGAATGGTAGAGAATCTGAATGGCTACAAAAATCTTCCTTTCTTTCTTTTTCTTTTTTTCTCTTTTTTTTTTTTGTAACTTTTTCCAATTAATGAAAAAGTCGTAGTTATGAGGGCATTTCAAGAAAATTAAATTGTTCTTAATTATCCATTTATCATATGTTTTCATGCGCTTCTTTGAGCTAAAGCTATATATTAGTATATCGCTTGAGTGGTGAATCTAATGGTAGGATCAATTGTAGGTGGAAAAAGAATGGGGTAGGAGGATAATTTGAGAAGGAATAGGGTGATGTGCAGGATATGGAAAATTGTGACATACAAGACACAACCTTTTTTTGTCACTGTAGAGGAGAAAACCTTCATACAATCGGTAATTATTCCTAAGTCATGGAACTGAATTGAAACACTAGGATTTCCCAAACACTACTCCCTTTCAGCCAGGATAAAGATACATGCTCTCATGTCGGTGTCCTTTATATATATATATATATATATATATATATACACACACACACATCTGCGTCATCGTCATCATCATCATTATTATTTCTGAACAAATATACATCTACATTATTAATTGTACATAAAAGAGCAATGGATGATAATGAAAGTATTCTAACCAATTTATATTTTAAAGTAGAAATAGGATTCCCTCATCAAGTGTTTCAATTCATAATTTAATGAAAAGGTCTTGGCAATATGCACTCGAGTCGTAATTAAATATGCCTCCAATCTCCATGATGCAATGAAGGCATACTATTGTGTGCCTAGTGCATTCACGAAGAACCCGAACACCAAATCCGGAATCTTTGTAACAGTCACATTATTTGATTAAAAACATTCAAAGTCACGAGTTTTTAAACAAAAAGTCCAGGGAGACATGTAAAAGTGACACTATTAGGTGACATTTTCACGTTGCACACATTCATTGGGTGATAAAAAGATCATCACCTAATGAATGTGTGCCACATGAAAATATCACCTAATAATGTCAATTTTATATGTCTCTCTAGAATTGCTCGTTTTTAAATAGGTGTTTAAGACCAATTAAGCGTGCATGGGTATAATTGTAATCTTGAATGATATAAAGCTAGACTATTTAGCGCGTGAGCGAGTACATATATTATGTGTTGCTTTAATTGCATCGAACTACAATTTTTTCTCTTTTATTTACTGTCATCTTACTTGACAGCAAACTGAAATTTCATTAACTTGAACATCCAAAACGATCAAATATATATATTCATATATAGAAAACTCAAGCAGTTCCTCATATTAAACCATAGATGATAAATATATTTGTCAAAGAAAGTAAGTAAACAGAAATAGTTCGTTCTTATTTAACAGGGGCTGGTGGTGCCGGAGCAGAAATGCAGTTTTTTAAAGAAGATGGCAACGCCTCCTGAGACACCGGAAACCCTGCTGGCTCCAAGCATTGTTTAGCTCTCTGATCTAAGGCTTTGCCGCATTTGACGTCAAGTGGAAATCCTAACACTGCTTTCATAATGTTCACTGCACAATTTTCAGAACCCTTTAGAGCTTCCAAGCATGGCAGGAATTCCTCGACCGCCAGCAATGACTCCGATAGTGCATTTGCCATGGCATATGTTGCCATGGATGACAATGAAAGTGAAAGATAAGCTCCCTTTACAGCTGATGATTTATATGCCACGTTTTGTGCTTTTTTTTTCCCCCTTTTTCTGATATATAATTTTGTTAAATGAATATTTGTTGAGGGAGACACTTCTAAACATTGTCTATATATAATGGTGATTGTATTAATTAAAGAAACGTGTTATTATTATTTAAGGTGAAATATGTTAATGTTATATTTGACTCTATTTAATTTCCTACGATGTACTGTTATGCATTTGATCAACTTATTACCAGCATTTAATTTCCTTTTCCTTTTCCAATTCTAAAATTCTTTGTGAATTGCCATTCCGAAATATTATGAATGAGAGGTTCCAAAAATTAAATAAAGTAAAATTGAAGATTGTTCCATAGATATATACATTTTTTAATTGTAACACGTTGAGTCTAATCTAGTAATAATTACATATAATTCATTCCTTGGAAAACAAATATCTTTAAATTTATTCGATACGGGTCATCAAATCCTAATTACATACTTATCCATGATTATCCACTTAGACGTGATCCATGATATTCATCACTTGCTAGCGGGCAATGTTCACCATTTGCTTTAGTGATAATTGTAATTTAGCTCATGTCTCAGGTGGTAGCTTCATCTAACTCTTTGGAGAAGTAACATAATAAATTAATCATGGACTTATTAATGTATATCTATGTAGTTTTAAAATTTGATCTAATGTTCTTTAAAAAAATTAATATATATATATATATATATATCTAATGCCAGACGTACGTTTAGCGGAGTTATGCCAATGGACCTAATGTTGTTGTCACTCCCTATTTTGCTTTTTTTTTTGGGCATTATAAAGGGATTGGAGGAGAAAAGCCCACTTGAATGCCATCAGAGTACGTGGGTCTTGAAAGTTGCATTGAGTTGATGAATTGCTACTTTCTCAAGAGAAAAAAATTTAGTACACTATTAACATTTACTTTGATTTATGCAATAAAATCTATATATGTATTGGTGAAACCTAGGGATGCATAACGAGCCGGCCGGCTGGAGTAGCCCGTTGGCCGGCTCATAAAAAGCCCGAGCCGAGCATGCTCGTGGCTCGTTTAAGATGAGCCCGAGCTCGAGCCCCAAATTCTGGGGTAAGCTCGAGCCGAGCCGGGCCAGCCCGTGTGGCTCGACTGGCCAAATGGGCTGGCCCATAATTACGGGCCTAACGGGCCCCGTGTCAAACTTAAGTAGGAAAGCAAAAAATTAAATTAAAATAGGAAAAAAATTTAAAACTCGGAAAAAGCCTGAATCAAAGCTCGGGTCAAGCCTAATTTTCATGGCCGAGCCGAGCCGGGGCTTTTGGCTCAGGCTTTTTTGGCTAGGGACCAAAAAAGCCCAAGCCGAGCTTGAGGCCAAATGTTGGCGAGCTCGGCTCGTTGACATCCCTAGTGAAACCGTCTGGACTTGACGATATTACTAGCTAGAACGGATTTTGCAAAATTCCGCTTTTGAATTTAGCTTTGTTACGTGCACGTGGGGATTAGGGATGGGTTATGGGGATGAATTATCTGTGTTAAAAAAAAAAAAAAATCTAAAGCATATAATCAACCATACATGATACATTTGTTCATGTGTTATATATGCTATGTTGCAAAATCAAACAGTACATATAATTTTAACTGGATTACACTACCATATGAACTGTTATTACAAGATAATATAACTATATTAGAGAAGCTTAGGCGGAGGCATAAGACCACGCCGATGCTTTGTTAGTCTTTTTTTTTTTTAAAAAATAACAATAATAATAAGAAGTTACGACGCATCTCTGATTACAAGCCGTGAATCCAACAGCAATTAGCAAATAGTTCATCCGTTAAAATAATGGTAAATCTTTTGTCAGGAATTCATTTGTTACAATAGCATTAAAGTATTTTGAAACGTTATTTAAAAATGGAAATCAAGTAGAATAAATGGCAATTAATAATTTTTTGTTTTTTACAAAATAACATACAAAGTAACGCTATAATAAATAAACTAAAGTGGAACATCATAAACGCTCTATAAATAGGTTAAGTTTAGAAGCATGTCCCCACAACGTTATCCGGGTCACGGTCTTCCTTTAGGAAAACATAATTTTCAAATTAAATACTAATACTATATATGGCATCTGAGAAGGGAGCTTTTGCACTTGTAATGATACTTGTATGCATAGCAACCGCTGTTAGGGCCGTACAGCCAAGATTATTGCTTGCTAATGCCAAGCCGCAGCCAAATCCGCATCCATGCCGGGCCGGAGGCTCTAAAGGGAGATGAAGGCTGTGTATTTGAGATTTGGAAGGCATGGTTCGGGCATGCGCTTGATGCTAAATGCTGTGAATCCGTCATTGAGACAGCTAAAAATTGCTTACCGAAATTGTTTTCTTAAATACTACCTGGTGCCCTGAAGAATTGCACGAACGCTGCTGGACCCGTCAATAGTTAAAGGACACATATTTGAATGGCTGATTTGATGTGCATCATTTGTTGAATGGCTAAAAGAATCTTTTTACTTTGAGTTAAACCTACATATTATTCCTTAGTCATGGAATTGAATCATGGAATTGAATTGTAACAATGCATGGAATTTCCAAAATAGTTGTACTCCCCTTTAAGCCAGGATAAAGATACATACTCCCATTTAGCGGCATATATATCCTTTATATATTTTTCCTATAAATCTACATTATTAATTGTCCCGTCTTTAACTCTACTTTATATAATAGAACTGAAGTGATCAATGAAAAAAAGTGATATATACATGATGAAAGTATTTTGAACAATTGCAATTTTGTAGTAGGAATAGGATTACTATATTAATGGACTAGCTAAAACAAGTATTTAAATTCATAATTTAATGAAAAGCTCTTCACAATATCCGCTTGAGCAATTGCAAATATGCCTCCGGGACACAATGAAGCCACAATTAATATTGTGGTTGTGCATTCACGAAGAACCCGCACAACAAATTCAAAATGACAAGGTACAGGGAGCATTTTATATAACATGTATGCAAGAAAAGAGTTTAAAATATGTAGGAGGAAAACACGAAACAATTACAAGTTCATAGCTTGAACTTTTACATTGTTTCAATCTCTTTTTCCTTTATTTTCATCAAAGAACTAATTTGACGTATTTATAGATTTTTTAACAGCTCTTCTTAAGAGTCAGAAATCTTTGCAAGAGTCACATGATCATTTGGTTACAAACATCAAAATTCATAAGTCATTTTAGTATTTGCAGTGAATCCTTGTGTTAAGGAGGCAAGTGTTATGATAGGAACCTTCCAATTCTCTAGCAAATACAGCTCTTTTGATCATTTCTTCGCACGTACCTGAAGTAGCATTCAAGTAATGCCCTTCTGTTATATTGGATCCTTTCACTACTTTATATGACAATCTTTTGCAACTTATTCCAACAAGCAGATTGGCATGGCTGGACTTGAGGGTAAGCTGGACAAGCACCACTTTAGGGCCCAATTCTCAAGGGGGCCCATTTCAACTTAAAAAAATCCTTTTTTTTTTTTTTCTGTTTTGTTTTTTTGAAACCAAAATAAAAGTCTTTTAGTGACCCAAAAAACAAAGCCTATCTAGTTAGCTAGTTTCTCCAAATAAAATAAAAGAAGGCCCTAAAATTCAAGATAAAGAAATCACACCCATTACTATAAATTAAAAATCTACAAAATCGGGCCCCAAATCAAATTGCTTATCTTGTCGCTTCTTCAGTTGCTCGTTCTTCAACTCAATTTGACGTCTCAAACCTTTTCCATTATTCCATGATGACGGTTCCACCACCTGCCAACGTGCTTTAGTTTTCATAAGTGTTTTGGATTCTTAAATTCACACAAATCAGTCTTGACTAAAAGTTGAACTCAAAAGGTAGGGTTTTTTATAACTAATGACAATTTGATTATTAGACATGCTATCTTTTAATTTCTCTTATATTTTGATTATTAAAGGCAAATTGAAGATTAAGAATAGGATAGAGTGATTCATAATTTATATATTTGGTGGAAAATGCTATCTCTTGTCTAGTAGTGCCATAGTACGTTATATGGATAGTTTGTACTATTTTGTTCATTTTTCAGTCATAATATTAGCGATCAATATTTTGGAAACGAAAAGTTGTTTGCTATATCGTATAGGGGCCCAATTATTTAAGTTCGCTTAGAGCTCTGTTGAGCACAGGTCCGGCCCTGAGATTGGTATAACTAGGTGTTTAAGACTATAAAGCCAGACTATTTGGCCATTGAGCCACTTCATATATTATGACTTACTTAAATTGCAGTGATCGGAGTAAAATGTTTTCTCTTTATTAACTTGAACTTCCAAAAAGATCAAAGATCGATATTCATATACATAGAAAACTACAGCAGATAAAAATGATAAATATATTCATCAAAATAACAGAAACAGTTAAATTTTCCCCTCCCATTTTTTGAAGAAATCAAAAAGAGTTCGTTCAATAGGGGCTGGTGATGCCGGCTGGGCAGAAATGCAGTTCTTCAAAGAATCAGGCAATGCCTCCTGAGACACAGGAAACCCTACTGGCTTCAAGCATTGTTTAGCTTCAAGTGGAAATCCAAACACTGCTTTCATAACGTTCACAGCACAATTTTCAGCACCCTTAAGAGCTTCCAAGCATGGCAGAAATCCCTCGACTGCCAGCAATGATTCCGATACTGCATTTGCCATGGCATATGTCGCCATTGAAGTCATTAACAGTAAAGCAAACGCTCCCTTCAATGTCGCCATTATTAAATGAATTTTTTTGGAAGAGACACTATAAACTTTCTCTATATATAGTTGAGATCGTATTAATTAAATGTGTTAGTATTTAAATAGACTTTAATTTATTTAATTTTCTAGATTAATGTACTATTATGCATTGATTGATTTATTTCCAGCAGTTTTAAATCGTTATTTAATTTGCTACAATATATTGTATTATCAACTATGCTGGAGACCAAAGTGAGTAATGGCTGTTGTAATGTTCTTGATTTAGTTTTATTTACCTATTTTTTTCAATTCTAAAATTCATTCTGAATTGCCATTTTTTAAATTTATTTTTTTAAAGTATAATTACAAATTTGCATCATAGCAGTACGAATGCACATAGATATTTATCCTATTGAAACAGTGTCAAGAAAATCAATAATACAAACTCACATATAGTGAGAATACACACTATAACAAAATATAAGAAATACTCCATATAAGGGAATAGAACCTAGGACCTCTAGGTCCCAGTACCTCAACTCGGCCCCCTAACCAAATGGGATAGGCCTCATTGACCCTTTTTAAAAAATTATTATTATATATGATGAATAACAAGTTAAAAAAATAAAATAAAATAAAATTGAATTACATTGTAAGTGTCCATACTTATTGGCGCATGCTTTAAAAAACTTTTATTTAGTAGATCGGAAGAGCACATTTTAACTGTTCCATACATATTGCGTGCTGTGGTATTCATTTTAACTTTCAGTACTGGTTTTTTGTTCAGGTTCTTAACTAGCTTTTTTTAACCAAATTTTAGGGGTAAATTATAATGTAATATCGTCTGATCATCATTTTGACCGCTGTGTCATCGATCTAACTGATAGATTATTGTTAATTCATAAATTTAAATAAAAAAACTTCATAGGGAAATAAACAATAGAAATATTATAAATATTATAATATAAAATAGTTATTGGCGGCTAATGCAGCATGTCGGAAACAAAAAGTCACGTGTTCAAACTTTGTGCGTCTTGAACTTTCTAAAACAATTTTGTCAAATTTATAACCTGCGGGTTGAGAGCGAGTTACTGGGTCACTCAAAACCCCTGGGCTGTTTGGGCCTTCAACCGAGCCTTCTCAATTCAATCTAATAATGTCACACTACCCGACCCACCATCTAGTTTGATGGGTTTTCGACTTGGATTTTAGAACAATGCACGAGAATTGACAAAACGCTGTAAATTGGTAACCATACATTAGGAAAAAAATGATAAATAAGAAAAATAAAAGTAAAATTAGAGGGTGGTTATTGGTTTAAAAAAAAAGAAAAAAAAGAGATCGGAAGAGCACAAATAAAAAGAAAAAAGATTAGTAGGGAAAAATTAATCTATGGTTACATAGTACGAATAAAAAAATGATAAATAAAAAAAGATAATAAAATTAGAGGTGATAATAGGAAAAAAAGGAAAAATAAATAAATAAGGTAATGGGTGGTCACATAATGTGAAAAAAGAAAAAAAGCAATAAATGAAAAAATAATAATATATTAAAATTAATTGGTGGTTATTATTATAAGGAAAAAATAAAAAAATAAAAAGAGATTTCGAAAATTTTTTGGACCAATATTGCTTTGTGACACACTTTTAATTGTGTTAGGAATCGGTAAACACTAACTTGTTTAATTTTTAAATAATATGACTTTTTCTATTTTGCACTGGAATGTATTTATACGGGTTTACGTGGAAATTGCTGGAAATTTATGAGATAATTGCATACTAATATTACGCTAAAAAAGGAACTGGTTGCATGGAAGACAGAAAAACAGAAAGTCCTAAAACTCAATGATTTAAAACAAACCAGATGATTTAAAAGGTAATTAAAAGTGGTTTAAAATTTGATTATGTTAAATTAAAAAAAAAAAGAATGAAAAATGCAAGTGTTTGCATGAAAGACTAAATAAATACATGGCATTCAAATAAAAATGTGTATGTTAATTGGTGGATAAAAGGAAAAAAATTGAGGTGGGTAACCGTTTTGTAAGAAAATTGCAACAAAAAAATTGGTTGAAAATAAATATGGAAAAGATAAAAAAAATAAATAAATAAAAGTTAGTGGGTTGTTATTCAAGTTAGTGGGTGGTTATTCAATATGCATGACTTGGGGTGGTGTAAACAAAAAAATGAAAATAGAGATTCCCGAATCTTGCAAAGGCAGGAAAATGATTTCAGAATAATAGTTTTTTTTTTTTTTTGGCAAACAGTTTTCAGATATATTATGGACGTTTTGGCAACATGAAGCATCAAGTAGAATTCCATATACTGCATTCCATATCTCATTTATACAACCCTCCATACCTTTCAGAGCGTCCTAACACGGCATATATTGCTCCAGTGTCTCGACTGCATCTGTTATGACCCTGGTAGCAGAATTTTGTTGAGGTGGTGCGGCCACTATATCCGAGAATTTTTCCACCCCAATGTGCGTTGGTCTTGATAAGGTGGCTGTAGCCATGCATGCAAATATGAACAATGCCATGGCTCCCTTTAGAGTGGACATAGTGCTTATGTAACTAATTAATTAACTTCTTAAAATGTGCATATATAAACTTGGAATGGGTTCGGCCAGCAACACTAACCAGGTGACAAGTCTTCATGAGGGACGTGGATGCTTCTTTCATTAGGGGGAACGAGTGGGACTGGGTATGATTGTTAGAGATGCTAATGGCGGTTTTGTGGGAGTAAAGACGAAGCAAATATTGGGGTGTGACTCAGTGAAGGAAGCGGAAGCTTTGGGTTTATGAGAAGCACTTCGATGGATGACGTCGGAGGGTCGGGAGAAAGTTATATTTAAGCTTGATGCAAAGATTGTGGTGGATGCGGTATTAGACCATAGAATCGACACCAATGAATTTGGGCTTATTATTCAAGATTGCCAGGACCTTGCCAGGGGATCTCCACAGTTCATATTTCACTTTGTGCCTAGAAGAGCTAATAGTAGCACATTTGTTGGCCCATAGAGCCATTGACGCCCAAAATTCTTGTATTTTGAGTGAAGTTCCGAATTGGTTAAATGACGCACTTGCGTTTGATCTAATGAATGATCCCTCTATTAATGAAAGTTAAGTTTTTTCCCTCAAAAAAAAAAAAATAATAAATAAATAAATGAACTTGGAAGATTTGATTTTTGGGTGAGAAGTATGAAACATGGAATTGCATATATCAATATATAGATATATATATATATATATATGTATGTGAGAGAAGCCCAGAATTGCTACTACCTGCTCACGGCACAACCCCTCGTCTCTTGAACCAGCTCGTTTTCTTTTTGCAACGAAGATGCTTACACCGTGTTACATCCTTACGCGGATGCTCTTGTCATCACCATGCCGGTCTCAGGCGTTAAAATACACAAGACCTTGGTGGATAATGGCAGCACTGTAAACACCATTTACTGGCGGACTTTCCAACAAATGAAAATAGACCCGAAGAGCCTAAGGTCATATGGTACCAGACTCTAGGGTTTTAATGGAGACTATATGCAAGTAAAGGGTCAGATCACACTCCTCGTCGAACTAGGGGATGAGCCCTGCAAAAGAAGAATAATGGCAGACTTCATCATAGTGGACGTACCTTCTAATCACAACGCCATCTTAGGTCCGATCTCCCAATTTTGTACAAACTCAGAGCAGCGACCTCCATTTACCACTACGTCATGAAATTCCCAACCTGTTACGGGACAGCCATAGTGCGAGGCGACTAGCGGGCGTCCTGCGAATGTAACCTAGATTACGCGGAAGAAACGACTGCCTTGACAGAAGTTCGTACAATCAACCCCGGAGTCAAGGGGCTGAATTATCCCCTACTTTTAAACGCCACACCTAAGTGTCAGCATGCGAGGCATAGTAGCAAGGCCGGATTGATTTCATTGTCCAGCTCTTGAAGGGAGGGTATTCCCCCCGACCCGTTGTGGAGGTCAAAAGCACAGTACGATGCATGCACAGAAGACAGAAAGGAAAAGAGGGGTGAAAGCCAAGTACCAATTCTACATTTGTGCTTTCTCACACTTTTTGTATATCAACTGTCTGGTCATGGCTAAAACATTAATACGCTTATGCGCGTCAGCTATAATTTTGCGACCCAATAGTTAATTTGAAAGATGAGTGTTCATTCTAATGTAACATTTCCCTCTTAACGCGAACACAAGGCAAATCCGCAACTGCCAAGTATAAAGGTCTACGATCTAAGTTAAAACAAGCTTCTAACTAGCGACCTAGCACTTGACCATGACTAGAACAAGCTTTTAGTCTGTGCTCACGTCAGAGAATTCGCGCTCAATGACTAGAATAAGCTTTTAGTTCACGCTCAAGTATAAAGGTCTGTGATCTAAGTTGGAACAAGCTTCTAACTAGCAACCTAACACTTGACCATGACTAGAACAGGCTTTTAGTCTGCGCTCAAGTCGAAGAATTCATACTCAATGACTAGAACAAGCTTTTAGTCCGCGTTCAAGTATAAAGATCTACGATCTAAGTTAGAACAAGCTTCTAACTAGCGACCTAACACTTGACAATGACTAGAACAAGCTTTTAGTCTGCGTTCAAGTATAACGGTCTGTGATCTAAGTTAGAACAAGCATCTAACTAGCGACCTAACACTTGACCATCACTAGAACAAGCTTTTAGTCTACGTTAAGTCGAAGAATTCGAGCTCAACGACTAGAACAAGCATTTAGTCCGCGCTCAAGTATAAAGGTTTGCAATCCAAGTTAGAACAAGATTCTAACTAGCGACCTAACACTTGACCAAACAAGCTTGTAGTCTGAGCTCAATAAGGGAATCCGTGACCAAGGTCCAGACCAGCTCCTTACTTAGCGATCCGACACTCGGGGATAGTTTGCCAAGGTTGCTAGCTCAAAGGGTCCAAGCAAGCTGTAGGTCAGACGGGACACACTCAGATAAATCCTCAATCAGCTATGACAATGTGTGAAGGACCTGGGACCAGGATGAATTTCTTGGCAAAGCATCCTAACACTTGATACAGGGTGTGTTTGAATTCTGAGACAAACGGGCATAAGAGGAGACGAGTTCTCCATTAAACAAGAACGGCATATGGTACATTGCTTTGACTAGTATATAAACGGGCTAACACTTGTAAGCAATTTTCATTATATTCACCAAAGATTACAAAAGGGAAAAAGAGCTGGGGTACAAAGTTCCTAAACTTGACCCTCGGAGGATAAGGCCACATTCCCCCAACTTGAACAATAGTCTCAACCACCGCGGTGGTAGCCGCATCTTCAGCTCGCCCTCTGTCAGTAGCGGAGATCTCCATGCCTTCTCTTGTAGGCGTCGGCAACTCGGCGGAGGCAGAAGCTTGTGATACAATCTTGACCTCCTCGTCTTCATCGTCTGAGCTCACGAAGCCACACTCTTCTTTCAGTTTGGCGACCTGCTTCTTGAGGAAGGTTAGGTCACACTCAGGACGTGCCCTCATAATCTCGCCAAGTATCTCCCTTGCTATCTCGTAATAAAGGCCGGCGTTAGCACTCTTGAACTCCTCAGCGGCCTTGTATTTAGAACTGCCTCCTAGTATCCAACGAGCTCACTGGCGGCAGCTCTCCTCTTAGCCTCCCTCAAAGTCTGCTCATGGTTTGACCTCTCTGTCACTAGCTGGGTCGCCAAGTCCTCAAACTTCCTCTTCCAGGCCTCTAGCTCAGTCCGCAGATCAGCCGACTCCCCCCTGGCTACATGCAGTTCCTGTTATTTCTCCCTAAGAGCCAACTCTACCTCCTCCTTGGCCTTGTTGGCCTCAACCGCCTGGCCAGAAAGTTTTCTGTTTTCCCCAAGAAAATGTCCCACCTGGGCTATAACGTGCTCATCTAAGATAGCTGACTGAGCTCGCATCACCACGCTCGCCTGCAGAAGCTCAGCCATTGTCGAGTTGGTCGCGAAGCCTTCCCACTTCCTGGACCAGCCCCACACCACGCTACTGCATCTGTGACGGCCTCTGGCATCCCTAGGATGCTGGCGGAAAAGGGCTTCCTGGCCAAGTTGAATTTTTGCAGCGCCTTTGGTTTTTTGCCGATAAATTTCTCTATCTCGGCCCGCCTAGCTTGGTCCATTAGGAGATAAAAATCTTCCCTCAGAATGTCAAGGGGTCCCTTAGTAGGTAGCTCCTCGTGAGGGATTATGGGCGCAGGAGTAGTAGGAAGGACAGGAGAAGGATTAGCTATGGGCTCCCAGATGGCTAACTGCCTTTTCCTAGGTCGCTCCGCAGCGGCTACTTCGTCAGCCATCATAGGCCTCTTCCCAGCGGCCTTCTCTTGCCTCATTTTCTTCTTCTCCTCTTACCTCTTCAAAGCCTCGTTGAGCTGCTCAGCGGTCTTCATCTCCTCGGCTTTCTTTTTCTCCCATGCAGCTATCTTCTTCTCAGCCTCTTGAATAGCTCGCCTCTGGCCCTTAGAGAGATACTTTTTCCCTAAAAATGATCAAGTGTCAAGACACTAGAAAAAAATCTAAAAGGTAGGGCGTCCGGATGCAGAAGAACAGCTTACAGTTGCTCAGATTCCTGGAAATGTGCTCGGACCCGAGAACAGGTAGGCCGGTGCTTATCAGGAAATCCTCATTCGTCAGATCCGCGACTTGACGATGATGCTATGGTATTTGGGCCACAATCTCAGCCCACTCCCGAAACATCGCAGGCAATGCTCAACCTCGCTCTGTACCTAACAAAAAAGAAAACACAGTTAAAGTGTCAGTTTGTCAGCCGGTAGAAGAAGTTCAGCAGGAAATACACTTATTGAGTTCCATATAGCTCGTGGTGATGCTCGTGTCCTCGTCGTTAAGACTCGGCGGACTCCTCCACTCGCCTCTCACCCAAAACCAGCTCTCTTTCCAACTAGGGCTGGATTCAGACGCCCCTCTCACCAAGTTCCCCAGAGATTTAAGGCCCCGGCCTTAGACCGTGCAACTAAGTGAAACCATCATCTCCCAGAGGGTGAGGTCCTCAGAATGTAGTACGAATTGAAGTTCTCCGGGCTCGGATATCCCTACCCTTTGTGTTGCTACAAAGAAAGGACTCCAATGATTGTCCTCCAGCTCACAAGTGTAATTTGAGAGGGGACAATCCCCCAAGACCTCAAAAGCCCAGTGACAGGCCGCGGAAGTGAAACACAAAAGCCAGCCTCAAACATCCTGATGCTCGCTACAACGCACCCTTCGGGGGGCAATGAGCCCACTCTCCTTCGTAAGGGACCCAAAGCACGACGCGGTCGGGAATGCGCTATTACTGTCTTATCGCGTGTAGGTCAGTCTCCTTTATTTTGGAGGGAACATGTTTGCAGACCCACAACAGGCCTCTATCGCGAATCACCACCACCGAAGGCCTCCCACTGGAACTTACCTCCTCACCATCCTCACTCTCATCATCCGTCTAATCAAACTGGACTCCTGGCGTCGAATCCGGCATTGCCCCCACTGTCTCCTCATCTGTGGATCATTCCACGTCCACTACTACACCTTCACCAACATCACTCACCGGAAGAGACCCCTTTCTTCCCTCCATTCCGCGAAATCCCCACAGACACTAGAAGACTACTCAGGGTTTTCGACAGGTTAACAGGAAAATCCCCTATAAATTAGGAAAAGAGTGTTTTTTACCTTGGCACTGATACTATCTCAGAAGCCTTGAGGGACACTAGGAAGGGATCAACAAATCACAAGAAAGTCTGAAGAAAATGGTAGCAGAAAACTCCTGGAAATTGGCTGCAGAAGAAGACAACGCGGAAGGGGAAAATGGATGAACAGAAGGGTATAAATAGAGTTTCGGGGGAAGATAGAAGAGCAACGGCCACTTGGAATATTGGGAACTTAAAAGGCAACACTCAGAGTAATCATTATTGCCTTTAAGACCCCTGAACACGCCATTCCATTGAACGATGGACACGTGGCAAAAAAAATGCCACCTCAACCCCTGTTTTTGAAATTCAAAGAGTCATATATAAGGTGGTAAAGAGTTCCAAGAGAATCGCCAGTTAACCTTCAAGGCCGCTAACCTTGGACTCAAGGAGCAGCGACCTTGAGGGGGCATTTTGTAGCCACCAGGTCATAAAAGTCAACGAGAATCAAAGGTCAAAAAAGGTCAATGGGCATAGGGTCTTGGAAATAGGCCTTAAGCGCCTCACCCAACCCAACGACCTAGTGGCCTAACGACCAGAAGGCCTAGAGACCTGACTCAGCGACCTGGATGCGGACATCCATTCCAGCATTCCTACGGTCCAGGGCGTCAGGGCACCAAGACAGCGAGCTAGTAACGCTCCGACGTAGCGCCACGACCTAGCGAGCTAGCCAATTGGATAGGAACCCATGTGGGAAATCTTATCACTTTCGGCTGATGGGACGACATTATTAAATGCGAAACAATGGTTACTTGACCCGTGTATGGCTTAAACAACCATTAGTCAAAAAGTGAAGGATTAACCCCTGCCGATTGGACATATGCGTCATCCTTGTGGGTCCGTAATTAAATAAATGAAATCATTATCTCCATACAAACAAACAAATATACACTATAAATAGAGTCAAAGAGAAATGAGAAGGGGTTAGACACCCAAACCTCATTCTTCTTGCTCTTCCGATCTCATTTATATTCTTCCATTTATTACAAACACTATAAACATTCCTTGCCTTTTTTGCATTTACTACATATACTGATTCGAATATATATATTTCCCGCGAATATAAATCTTGTTTGTTGAGTCAAAAGCTAAATTTGACATCAACAAATACTACCTCCGTCCCACATAGGTAGTCTATTAAGTAATTTTACGTGGATTAAGAAACAATAGTTAATATAGTTGGAACATTAAATTTTACTTTAGTTTTCCACATATATCCATATGTCTCATTAATTATTTGAAAGACTTTCAATGTATAGGTAGTTGAATAACAATAATTAACTAGGGGTATATATGGAAATAAAACATTAAATACATGTTTAATATGATAACTGGACTATCTTTTTGGAACGGCCAAAAAAGAAATACTAGACTATATTTGTGGGACGGAGGAAGTATATGCTTTCATTTATTTACTTTATAAAGAATAAAGAAAACTACTTCTGCCACGGAAAATGAATTATTATACTTTGCTTTATTGCTCACTTATTGTATTTCACAAGCGCTCACTTTTCAGTGTGTATAAATAGATAGATGACCGAGTGGAACAATACACATCAACCATATATATCTTTCTAAATTGTCTCAGCGTGTTACTAATTTTTCTCAAGTTCTTCATAATTCCCTAAGGGGTTCCTTCCAAACCAAGATCAAACGATCTGACTAAGATACAATTAAATCCAAGATACAATTAAATAATATAAAATCTCGTATTCAATATGTTGAATGCATTTGAGGAAAGCAAACCAACTTGATTTTTAATCATTTATTAGAGAATCAAATCCTTTCGGCAATCTGCAGTTTGCAGCCATCAAATTGATGGTTTTGCTGCAGGAATTGTCTATGGATTCTGAACCCTTTAGAGCTTCTAAGCATGGGATGAAATTGTTCACTATTTCAAATAATTGAGGATACGGCAAAGTTCCATTTGCAGCAGCTAATTTGGTGCCACAATCCACTATTTGCTCAAGTCAATTAGAGATCTGATTGGAAAGATTTCGAAATGGATTTATATATATATATATATATATCTCTCTAAAAACTTGGAAAATTATAATTGATATTCATACTAGATCGTCAATTTCTACTTTAATTTGCCAGTTACTATTTTTGCTATGACATTTAATAGTAGCATTTAACTAGATATATAAAATAAAATCCTTTAATTCTATTGTTATTGCTTGCATTGATTATGTAATTAAAGTTTGGTACTTCATTTTGTTTCTATTTGATTAGTAAAGTTTTAGATTCAACCCTTAGCACGTACGCTCCCACAAGATGCTTACTCGTTGAAGTAAACAAATTTTGAAATCTTTGTTCTAATTTTGTTTTGTCAGATTGAATCACTCGTTGAGTTTAAGAGTGATAGTACAAGCAACTACATGATAGTTATCATTCTTATGTTTATAATCAAAACATTCTTTATTTTTTTTTTGTGGGGTATTTTACCACATTGATGGTAGATGGGATAATTGATCCCTTTATTGATAAATCGAATAATTGACTTGAGATCGGATATACAACATGTATGTAAATGAAAGCTCTAAAATAAACATGTACAACGCTAATTTCAACCATTCCACTTATGTTTCCTCATCTCTTGAATCTAACATCCTAAACAGCCCTCAAAATTGACACATGCTTTATTTAATCCCAAGTTCGTCTAAACCCAGCAATAAATGCCCGTGCAAAAAATTCTCTCTATAAAATATCTCCTCCCCCCCCTCTCTCTCTGTGATTCCGACGCGAGAACACATACAAGTTAACATACTCAAGAATAAACAACCCAACAAATTATCAAAAACAAGAAATCTTCTCCAATTTGTGATGCAACCATCACACATTATATGTGATGGTAATATAGGCTAAAGGTCCCATTACATGCAACGAGTCTGTTGATAAGTAATATCAAAATATGCAGTCTTACAAAGAAAGTGGTAAATCCTTAACAGAGAAGATCAAGGGGAGTTAGAGCCCCTTGATGGTCAACATAAAAAGCAGTATACCGCTATGCTGCAGGTGTTGACTGTAAGGCAGGAATGGAGGAGGAGGAGAAGAGGAGGAAAGAGATGATTTTGAAGAATAAGAGCTGAATAGAGGAGGAGGGTGAAATGTGACATACCGGATAGATGCAATTGTTAGACATACGTCAACATCTATTCTTTTTCAAACTGTAGGGGAGAAAGCCTCCCTTAGCTTCAACAACTAATGCTAAAAAAGAATACTAATCAATTATGACAGCAGTTAATAAGTTCAGAAACGTGACCAAAATTGTAATATTGATTACACATTTAATTCTGTGGTTCTGATTTTCAAGTCTGCAACCCAAAGTAATTTAACAAAGCTTTATATTACACACTTAACTTAATACCATGCTGTTCCATTAATGTACCTTTTTAGTTTACATTAATCAACGTAAATTTCATTGCTAAAAACAGTTGAAAATTGGGACGAAAATAGTTTTAGGGCTGCTGCAAATTTCGGGGCTCGATCCCTCAGAACTCATTGAGCATCCCCTCTATTTATTTATTATGATAAAAGGTATACAACTTCCTACTGTATATGTCTTGTCAAATTAGATACAAAATTGAAGAGTAAAGAAATTCTTCTTCTACCCTTACACTAATAACTTATGCTCAAATCAGTCCTACGTCTTGAAATTGCAATGGTGAACTTGTTTCTTCGACTAAAGCCAACCCATAAGCGAAAGCGAGTTCTAGATAAGGAATGGCATTGAAGTAAAGAATGAGCCAAAACTGTACAAATCTCTTTTTCTCTACATATTTGTAGTTGAGAAGAAAGTAATTAAGGATGTCTCTTTTCGATTTCTTTTAGTTTATATAGAATTAGGCAAACTACTTATGTCATCTATGGTGAATTATACTTTAATTACCTCTTACTTTATTGTTTTCTTTTTGTATCGTACAAGCACACAATTTTTAGTGAGTATAAGTGGACTGAGCGGCCAATGGAATAACACAACTCAACCATATATATCTTTCTAAAGTAGTTATGCACACATGCCAATCCCTAATTGGGACAGCGAGTTCTCTAGATAAGGAATATTATTGAAGTAAAGAGAGCCATCTCTAGTTTAGAAGAAATTAATTAAGAATATCTCTTTAGTATATGCTTTCTTTTACTTTATAAAGAATAAAGAAATGTACTTATGCCATGTAAGATGAATTATTATACTTTACTTTATTGCTCACTTCCTGTATTTTACAAGCGCTCACTTTTCAGGGTGTATAAATAGATTGATGACCGAGTGAAACAACAGACATCAACCATATATATCTTTCTAAACTGTCTCAGTGTGTTACTAATTTTTCTCAAGATCTTCATAATTCCCTGATGGGTTCCTCCCAAACTGAGATCAAATGATCTGACTTTCCCAAGGAGTTTATCTTCGGTGCTGCAACATAAGCATATCAGGTGTGTAATTAGTATGTTTTGTTATGTTATATCACACAATATTAGATGGAAAAGTAGCAAGACCTACACTTATTTATATACCTTGCAGTCCATTTCCCAAACACGTTAGTTAGTTTACATATACTGTTATTTGATTAGTTAACACATTTTTTTTGTGTTAATATATTCTAAATAGCAGATCGAAGGTGCTTGGAATTTAGATGGCAAGGGCAGGAGTAATTGGGATTGTTTTACGCTGTATACTCCAGGTCTCTTCTCTTCTTTGCTAGCCTCTCAATGCATAAATTGGTAATGCATAAATTGGTAAAATATACAGACATTAATTCACAGTCCATAAAAGTTTGAGTTACTGTTTACGAAAAGGTTATAAATTCTGATATTCTCTAACAATTAAGCTAGCTACTACTTTGTACAACATAGTAACAGTATTATATTACATCTTTCAAAACCAAAATACTAACTTACATAAACGGGGTTTAGTTAATTCTTTTAACAAGGTCACAGTAGAATTAATTAGTGAATTATACCCTCGTGTCATGAAAATCTGACCGTTGACGTCTATATGTGTATTTCTGTTTATATGGCTGCAGGGGGGACTGTGGATGGTAGCAACGTGTGTGTTGCTGTTGATCATTATAATATGTTTAAGGTATATGTCTTGATATATTTATTTCATTACAATGTGATCTTCTGTCTATATATATGTTGGTACTGTCCCAATGTTAAGAAATTCTACAATAATTAATCCTAAATAAATAAATTCTCGTGTTGTTTTAGTTAGAATGATTAATGTCGTTACGGTGCACTTTTGTTGTACTTGATTTCTGTCTATGTTTATGTGTTGTACTTTAGAACCGTTTTCTTTCTTTTCCAATTTGTCCAAAGAGTGTACTGATTTTTTTGTAATGTTGCAGGAGGATGTGGAATTCATGAAAACAGTGGGAGTGGATTCTTACAGATTTTCAATTGCATGGAGTAGAATATTGCCAGGTATATTTGTGACTTTGAGGCACGGTTTGTGCACCTTTTAATTTTGTAAATCAGTGGATGGCTGATTTCGCTTTTTTTTTTTTTTATATTAACCAGGAGGTAAATTGTCTGGTGGCATATGCAAAGAGGGAATAAAATTCTATAACGATCTCATCGACATACTCCTAGCAGCAGGTTAGAATTGGAAGTTAAAAATGATATATATATATATATATATGACTTGGAAATGAATTGGGGGAATTTTTTTTGGGGGGGCGGGGGTCGTTAGTATAGACTTGAACTTAGATCTTGTCCTAGTAAGGGGTGACCTTGGTCTGAAGTTCAAAATGATATGACTTGGAAATGAGGTTTTTCCCCTCCTATTGTATCCACTAATTCTCTTTGTTCAATTATTTAGGCATTGAACCTTGTGCAACTCTCTTCCATTGAGATGTTCCCCAGCGTTTGGAGGATGAGTATGGTGGCTTCTTAGATAAACAAATTGTGTAAGCTGATGTACTGAAAAAGAAATAAGAAGTTTACTCTTGGATATTGTTTCGTGATAAAATAAGGCCGAAACAGTTCATCTACAACATTAACTTATTGAAGGTGAAAATGTGTATCATCAGTATCTGCACATTCATTAATATTAACTTGTTTTTGCCATTACAAGAATGATTTTTGTGAGTTTGCTGATGTTTGCTTCTGGAAATTTTGGTGATCGAGTGAAAAAATAGATCACAGTGAATAAGCAATGGTCCTTTACTTATAATGGATATGTGACAGGCAAATTTCCTCCTTGCCACGGTTATATTTTTGATCCACCAAAGGAGCTACTGATTCACATCCCGAAGGTTTTTCATAGAAGTGCAGAAACGTCACCTCATCTATCACCGGCCCATATGGTGGTACAAAACCTCACTCAAAAGGAAATCCAGGGACAGAGCCTTATATTGTGGCGCACAATTTGATTCTTGCTCATGCATATATATATGTCGTCGATATATACAGGAAAAATTTTCAGGTTTTAATTTAAATTATCAGGTTTAAAGTTTTGCACACTTTTGCGGTTTCGTAATTGTCAATTGATTATAGAAACTGTTTCTTGTGAATACAGGAACACCAAGAAACAGTTTCTATAATCAAGAAGTGTTTGTTCATACAGGGTTTGTACTTATACACACATATGTGTGTGTATATATTGTCTGTTAAAGAAGTGTTTGTTCAAGAAGCCGGTAAAGATGAGGAATGAATGATCAATTACTCATAATAAAACAACATATAGGGGTTTGAACTCTACAATCCCTTTAGTGATGCTAAGGTTGTCTTTTTAATTAAAAAATTCTAATGCATTCTTCTTAATTTTCCAGGTTTGTAGAACCTGTTACTAAAGGTGATTATCCAGCAACCATGAAAAAAATTGTAGGGCCCGTCTTCCCAGCTTTAATAAGCATACGGATCTCCACTGGTGAAAGGATCGTGTGACTTTTTAGGCATAAATTATTACACGACATATTATGCTAAAAATCAACCTTTGGACCCATGTTTACCACCACATTATGACAACGGTAAGCAGGTTGAATATCTCAGTAAGTGGCCATACGTTTATACAAATACGTACAATTGTAAACTTTTATCCTAAAGCTAAATAGATAGCAGTTGTAACACTGTCTAAACTTCACATTCTTTTGCAGCCGAACGTGGCAGGATACCGATTGGTCCACGGGTATAAGCCATTGTATCCCTTAAAAAAAATGGAAAAAGGAATGGATTATTGATCTTGTTATTATTCTACCGACTCATGAATATAACTTTTCACGGGAATTCAAATATTTATTGCAATTCATTCATTATATATTCAAGAACTCATAATAGTCGTTAGGCTCACTGAACTGGGTGTAGATACTCATAATATAGTTTACGCAATTTCTAACTCTAATGTACAATCTTTTATTTTGGTTCAGCCAGGTTCAAAATGGCTATCTCATGCTTCATGTAAAGGATAATGTCATATATATATATATATATATTACACCAAGAAATTACAATTAGATGAACACAAAGTGAAAAATTAGGCTCAGGATCGAACTCTTCTACAACGAACACTAGGATGAGCAACACCCTATACCCAAATGGAAGAACCCACTATAATCACACCATTTCTCTCCTCGCCAAGAACCCTAGAATTTGAATTTCAAATTAGGGACTGAGAGAACGTTTGGAGCTTCAAGGAGAGAGTGAACTCTTGTGAATACATGTATACAAAACCAAGACAATGAATGGGCCAAAGCCTTGTTGGGCCAAGGAGTTAAACAAGAGACCACATAAGGCCCAAAACTCCAACTTGGACCCGAGACAATGAAATAGGTGTTGCTCCAATCCTAAGTTTCTTCTCGTAATGGTCGATAACGCTTTAATCCTGGGCAATGGCTTATGAAGGTGAGTTTGATCATCATCGCCTAGCGATTATTGGGTATCAAAATCCCAACAGATAAAGATGATAATCCTATCATTTACATGACAGAAAATGGCATGTAGTTAAATTCCTTAGTTTATTAATATAGTAACTAAGAGAAAAGTAGAAAAAAAAATAGAATTAGTTTTTAAGGCAGTTATTAAAATGATGCATTGACTTTTTCAGGTGTGGATGAAGAGAATAAGAAAATAACAGTTTCACAGGCTCGTAAAAACGAAATAGGAATTAACTACCACAAGGATTATCTCTATTGGCTTAAAAATGAAATGGAGTAAGTCATTGAACTTCTGTTTTGCTTACTTGACCGTTCTTCTTACTAAAGGTGATTATCCAGTGTCCATGAGAAAAATTGTAAGGCACCGTCTTCCCAGATTTGACGATAGAGAGGTTCCACTAGTGAAAAGATCGTGTGACTTTTTAGGCATAAATTATTACATGACATATTATGCTAAAAATCTACCTTTTGAGCCACATTTACCTCCACATTATGACAACGAAAAGCAGGTTGATCAATATCTCAGTAAGTAGCAATACCTTTATACAAATACGTACAATTGTAAACTTTTATCCTAAATTTAAATAGACAGCAGCCGTAACATTGTCTAAACTTCTCATTCTTTTGTAGCCGAACGTGATGGGATACCGATTGGTCCACAGGTATAATTCTATCAATTCAGGGATATAACTTTTCACATGTATTTATATATTTATTGCAATTCATTCATTATTATGTTCAAGAACTCATAATAGTTAGGCACAACTAAACTGGGTATAGATACTCATAATATAGTTAACACAATTTATAACGCTATGTATTAATGGAAAATCTTTTATTTTGGTTCAGGCAGGTTCAAAATGGCTATTCATAGTTCCTAAGGGAATTCACTATCTCATGGACCATGTAAAGGATAAATATGATAATCCTATCATTTACATTACAGAAAATGGTATGCAATTAAATTCCTTAGTTTATTAATACAGTAACTAAGAAAAAAGTTAAAAAAAAATAATAGTAATTGTTTTTAAGACAGTTGTTAAAATGATGCATTGACATTTTCAGGTGTGGATGAAGAAAATAAGAAAATAACAATTTCACAAGCTCGTAAAAATGAAATAAGTATTAAATACCATAAGGATCATCTCTATTGGCTTAAAAATGCAATGGAGTACGTCACTGAACTTCTGTTTTGCTTACTTCATAGTTCTGTTAAAGAAAATAATTAAATTTTAAAGTCAGCAATTCGTTGACAAATTTCCTTTCCTTTTTAGTGACGTATACTACTGAAGGGTTACTTTATATGGTCATTGCTGGATAATTTTGAATGGGCCGAGGGATACACGACCCGATTTGGCATCATTTATGTAAACTTTATGAGTGGACATTTGACAAGATTCCCTAAAAACTCAGCTACATGGTGGATGAATTTCCTGAACAAGCCTCAGATTCGATGGAAAAACTTGTTTCCTTGGAAGCAGCTTCAAGATGAAAACACTGAAGGAAAGCCTGGCCCTGCTGCTAAAAGGCCAAGACCGACGACAATGCTTGATTAATAATAATAATAATTTGTGTTGTATAATGTTGTGTTGAGTAATAAAAGGTTGTTGAAACGTGTACCTGATAAATGGAACTGGTCGAAGTTCCACAGTGTAATAAAACTTTGTGTATATAATATATATGTCAATAAAAGATATGCGACTGACATGTCGTAGTTCTATTTCAATAATATGTTCTTTGGTTACTGAAAGTTGATGGTGTTCTATTTTTTTGAAAGTGTGATCGAATCTCCAATTGTGATTCTTGTTAGCTTCTCCTTTATAATAGTTGCCTCAATTTAACTTTAGACTTTCACTGAATTTCTGTACTGCCTTCGGCCCTCCGACACTGACTAGATGGCTGGTTCTCTGAAATAAGACCCATAAACTTTTTTGGGATCATTTCAAGGAATAATTTTACTATAATTATCTAATGGTCACTTTCATTTTCGAGGTGTGGACTCCGTTATTTCCAATGCTTCAACCATCTCGTAATCAATAAGTTTCTTCTTCTTCTTCTTCATTTTTTTTTTTTTTTTGTTTGTTTGTGGGTGGGTGGGTGGGTGGGTCTGGACTTGAAAATTCAAAGCCAAGATACAATTAAATAATATAATCTTGTAGTCAATATGTTGAATGCATTTGATGAAAGCAAACCGACTTGATTTTTAATCATTTATTAGAGAATCAAATCATTTCAGCAATCTACAGTTTGCAGCTATCAAAGTGATGGTTTGCAGCAGTAATTTTCTATTGGAAACTGCATCCTTCAGAGCTTCTGAGCATGGGATAATAGGTCGACAATTGGTCCCTTTATTGGTAAATCGAGGAATTGACTCAAGACCAGCTATACAGCATGTATGTAAATGAAAGCTCTAAAACAAACACACTCTAATCTCAACCATTCCACGTACTTTCTCCTCATCTCTTGAATCTAACATCCTAAACGGCCCTCAAAATTGAAACATCCTTTATTTAATCCCAAGTTTGTCTAAACCCAACAACAAACACCCGCCTCAAAAATTCTCTCTCTCTCTCTCTCTCTCTCTAAGATTCCGACGCAAGAACACATACACGTTAACATACTCAAGAATAAACAACACAAGAAATTCTCAAAAACAAGAAATCTTCTCCAATTAATCTCTGATGCAACCATCACACATTATATGTGATGGTAATATAGGTTAGAGGTAATGTGTTAGTAATATGGATTTGAGGTCCCATTAGGAGGCCCCATTATATGCAGCGAATTTGTTTAAATAGTTGAAGTAGCAGTCTTACTAAGGAAAGTGGTAAAATCCTTAAACATCTTTTCTTTTTTGAGTTGTAGGGAGAAAGCCTCAATTACTGTCAACAATTAATGCTAAAGAAGAATACTAATTAATTATGAAAGCAGTTAATAAGTTCAGAAACCGTGACCAAAATTGTAATATTGATTACACATATAATATCTGTGGTTCTGATTTACACATATAATATCTGTGGTTCTGATTTACATGTCTGCAACCTAAGTGATTTAACAAAGCTTTATATTACACAGTTCAATTGTTACCAAGCTGTTCCATTAATGTAGCTTTTTCTATTACAATCAAGGGAAATTTCATTGCTTAAAACAGTTGAAAATTGGGACGAAAAGATTTTTAGGGCTGCTACAAATTTTGGGGCTCGATCCCTCCCAACTCATTGAGCATCCCCACTGTTTATTTATTATGATAAAAGGTATACAACTTGCTACTGTACTTGTCAAATTAGATACAAAATTAAAGAGTAAACAAATTCTTCTTTTACCCTTACACTATTAACTTATGCTCAAATCAGCCCTACATCTTGAAATTGCGATGGTGAACTTGTTTCTTTGACTAAAACCAATCCATAAGCGAAAACGACTTCTAGATAAGCAATGATAGTGAAGTAAAGAATGAGCCAAAACTGTACAAATGTCTTTTTCTCTACATATTTGTAGTTGAGAAGAAAGTACTTAAGGATGTCTTTTTTTGATTTCTTTTAGTTTATACAGAATAAAGCAAGTACTTATGCCGTGTATGATGAATTATACTTTACTTTATTGTTTACTTCTTGTATCATACAAGCGCTCAGTTTTCAGTGAGTATAACACTACAAGAAATGTCGCCGCTATAGACCTACAGTGGCGACTTTTAGCGACGACCACATTGTTACTATTGGCCTATACCTGTTGCCTTATAGCAATGACTAAGAACCCTGTAGCGATGACGTCTATAGCGGCGACATGGATGTCGCTGCTATAGACCCCATGATTTTGGGCCACAAAAAATATTTGACCCAACCCCGCCCCCGCCCGACCCAACCCGGGCCCCCACCTTGTTTTATTGAGGCATTATTTTGCCTCCGCAAAGGCTCGAACCCGGGAGCTCCCTTTAACACTCCAAGCTTTTTACCAATTGAGCTATCATTTCATTGTTTACATTTAAAATATATATTATATAAATTATTACAATAATAGCAACGAACATAGTATGTATAGCAATGAGAAGTCGTTGGTATAGGCCTCCACAAAGGCGGGAAAGTCTTCCCGCCGACCGTATAGCGACGACTTTTAATGCCGCCGCTATAGATATAATGTTGTCGCCGCTATAACCACAACCTGAGATCGGAAGAGCACAGAGTGAACCTATAGCGGCGACGTGATTTTGTCGCCGCTACAGGGGTTAGCCTACTGCAGCGATTGCTTGTCGCCGCTATAGCCGAAGTTGTAGCGACGATTTTCGGTGTGTCGGAAATTGTCGTCGCTGTAGATGACATTTCTTGTAGTAAATGGATTGATAAGCCAATGGAATAACACACCTCAACCGTATATCTTTCTAAAGTATTTGTGTAATACTAATTTTTCTTAAGTTCTTTATTACGGGCCATATGCTAATTTCTTGCAAAGATCCTTGCGCAATAAAAAACACCTCTATACAATTTTAAGAGTACAAAATATGAAACACTAAGCTATACCTCGATTAACCTGTGTTTTGAGGGAAAGATAAATCCAAGTTAACTCTTCATATCATTGAATCTGTAAAATGCTCTATTCGACGTAATGGGCAACCATCATATAACACATGTAGTCCAATTTGCCAGCACATGCATGTGATGATGAACGATGGCAAGGCTCCATTTGCAGCAGCCAGTTTACATGCCTCAGGACTATTTGTGATATTTATTAGTAGCATTTAACTAGACATAAAATATTGTAGTACTTCTATCATAATTTTTGATACTGTAACTGAAGTTGGTAGTTCATTTTGTTTCAATTAGTGAAGTACTAAATTACTAAATTTATCCCTTAGCATGCTCCTACAAGATGCTTACTATTGTTAAGCAATAATTTTGAAATTATGAGCTAATTTTGTTTTAATAATTATTGGTTTGGGTTTAATATGCTCTAACTCTATATTGAGAAGTCCATTTTAAAAAGTCAACCATCTTAAGATTTTATATTTTACCACTATAATTTTTATTTGCTTTTAGAGAAAAAGCACGTAAATTAAATAGGCTTTCCCCCCATATGGCGCCTACGTCAAAAAAAAAAAAAAAAAAAAAAAAAAAAAAAAAAGAATTGAACATCTCAATATATTTGAATATGACCAGTGGATACAAAATATACAGGCTTACCAAGAAAAGTTGTCACCTGTGATGGGATCTGGCTGATATGGTTCACGGCCATATATAGTGAACTTAATGGACAATGTACAAATTAATTCTAAAGAAGCCCGTGCGCGCGTGTGTGTGTATATATATATATATTGCTAAACATATATAATATAAAGAAGTATATTTAGTAATGAAAGAAGTTACTAACTATTTATAAGTTCAGAAGCCACAAAATGATAACACAGATTTTACCACTTACAATTATACATTTAATCATGTGATAAAAAAGCTGTTCCTATTAATGTATCTTTTTCTTTTATAATAAAAGGAATTTTTACTACTAAAAATTGTCTTGATTGAGATGACATGAACAATGTTATCTTTAAGGGAAAAACGAGTTCTGGATAAGGAATGATATTGAAGTAAAGAATGAGCCAAATCGCACAAATGTCGTTTTCTCCATATACTTGTACTTGATAAGAAAGTAACTAGAATTTATGCTTTCATTTACTTTCTAGAGCATAAAGAAAAGTACTTATGCCACGATCTATATGAATTATACTTTGCTTTATTATTCACTTCTTCTATTGTACGAGTTTTCACCTTTTAGTGTGTATAAATAGATCGATAAGCGAGTGGAACAACACACCTGAACCATATATCTTTCTGAAGTACTCCCTTGTCATACTGACTTCATAATTCCGTGATGGCTTCTTGCCAAAATGATATCACACGATCTGACTTTCCCAACAATTTTATCTTTGGTGCTGCAACATCAGCATATCAGGTTTGTAAATTATTATGTTCTCGTATGCTATCCTTCAATAGTAGATGGAACAATAACAGGACTTGAACTTATATATTTCAATCAAACACATTAGTTAATTTGCATATATTGTTATGCTCATTTTTTGGGTCAATTTGTTTTATATCACGCAGATCGAAGGAGCTTGGAATATAGGTGGCAAAGGCAGTAGCAACTGGGATCATTTTACGCAACATACTCCAGGTCCCTTCTCTCTGTTGCTAGCCTTTTAATATATGGACTGATAAAATATAAAAAAACAAATTACATATGGATGTTTGAATTAGTGCTCAGGGAAAGATTAATGGTTTCATATTGAAAGAAAAGCGCAAAGAGTCAATATTTCATCAAGAATCCAACAAAAATATATTAGATAAATTGATTTTAGTTAATTCTTTCAACAAGGCTTAAGTAGAATAAGTTAATCATACCCATATGACATGAGCATATGATGACATCATGTACTTTTCTTTATATGGCAGGGGCGACTAAGGATGGTAGCAATGGGTGCGTTGCCATTGATCATTATAATAGATTCAAGGTATAATAGAAAATGAATCTATAATAGAAAATTTGCCCTAATTAATTATTTTAGTTAGAATGTTTAGCGTAATTACATTATATATGATCTTTGTTGTACTTAAGAACTATCTTTTGCCTCTTAAATTTGTTAAAAAAATGTACTCATTAATTTTAGAGATCGGAAGATGTGGCTTTGATGAAGAAACTGGGAGTGGATTCTTACCGATTTTCAATTGCATGGACTAGAATACTGCCAGGTATCATGTGACTTTGAAGCATGTTAAGAGCACTGTTTAAGATTGTAAACTACTAGTTAAGATGAATATTACATGTTTTTGTATTAACCAGGGGGTAGATTATGTGCTGGCATATGCAAAGATGGAATAAAATTCTATAATGATCTCATCGAGACACTCCTTCAAGCAGGTCAGAACTGGAAGTTCAAAATGACATGACTCGGAGATGAATTTTTCTTCTTACTATTACAACCTCTTATTCCCTTTTTTACTTCAATTATCTAGGGATTGAACCTTGTGCAACTCTCTTCCACTGGGATGTTCCCCAATGTTTGGAAGACGAGTACGGCGGCTTCTTGAATAGAAAAATTGTGTAAGTAACTTGGTTTTGTCTCAAAAAGGGAACTCAATGGCACTAAGCCATTTTTTTTCTTAAGGGTACATATTTCGACTCGAAAATCCAAACCCGAGATATGAATTTTATTGATTCTCCACTCAAAGGCTCGAAGCTGAAATATATTGAAAGAATAAATAAGAAGTTTATTCTTGGATCTGTATTAATTTTTTTGTGATAAAATAAAGCTGGATTGGTTCGTCTACAAGATCTATTAACAAGTGAAAATATGTATCATGTGTACATTGACATTAACTTTACCACGACTACAAGCGCTTGGTCTTGCACATTGATATTAACTTGTCCATTTTTTCTGTGCATTATAGGAAGGATTTTTGTGAGTTTGCTGAGGTTTGCTTTCGGGAATTTGGTGATCGAGTGAAAAAATGGATCACACTGAATGAGCCATGGTCCTTTACTCATGGTGGGTATATTAGGGGCAAGTATCCTCCTTGCCATGGGGCACTTCTGGATGTACCAAGGGAGCTACCATGGGACAGATGTCCTCTTCCCCGTGAGGCTATTCTGGATATACAAAGGAAGCTACAAAGTCTTCTACCGAAGTTTTTTCACAGAAGTGCAGACACTGCGCCTCATCAATTTGTTACGCACTCTGAAGAGGATATGGGCACAGATCTAAATGCTATGGCTCGCTCTTTTTCAAAAGGAATTGTGGCACCCAATTTGGCACAAACTAGGGGCATAGACCCGAATGCTGTGGCACAGGAAATGGCTCAAACTTTTTCGAAAGGAAATGTTATAGATTGGGCAAAAGATGTGGGCATAGACCCAAATGATCTGGCACAGGACATGGCTAGCACTTTTTCGATAGGAGATATTATGGATTGGATAAAAGAATTGGCTCGCCGACTGTTTACAAAAGGAAATCCGGGCATAGAACCTTATATTGTGGCACACAATTTGATTCTTACTCATGCCTATGCTGTCGATATATACAGGAAACATTATCAGGTTTTAATTTTAAATTAGTCATGTTTTATTTTTAGCTCATGACTTTTGTGATTTTGTAATTGTTGATTGATTACAATGGTATTATTTGTAAATACAGAAACACCAAGGAGGCAAAATAGGGATGACAAATGTTTCAATGTGGTGTTATCCCTACAGGAAAGATAACCCAGAAGATAAAAAGGCTGCTTTGAGGGCAATCGATTTTATGTTGGGATGGTAATTACTTCATATATTTTATAATGTGTTTCTTCAAGAACCCGAAAACATAGATAAAGAATGAATTATCAATTGTTCAACGAAGGGTTTAATTGAACTATACAATCCCTTTAGTAAGTTAAAGTCAAAATTTTAATTATAGAATTCTAATGCAGTCTTCTTAATTTTTTAGGTTTGTAGCACCTGTTACTAATGGTGATTATCCAGCATCCATGAGAGAAATTGTAGGGTGCCGTCTTCCCGAATTTAAGGAAGAAGAGGAGGCACTAGTGAAAGGATCGTGTGACTTCTTAGGCATAAATTATTACACGACATATTATGCCAAAAATCAACCTCATAACCCATTTTTACCACCACATTACGACAATGATAAGCAGGTTGAATATCTGTGTAAGTAGCTAACCAGACCATTATACACATACATACAATTTTAAACTTTTTATCTTGAAGTTGAATAGGTGCCATTGTCTAAACTAGTAAACTTGTTTTTCTTTTGTAGTTGAACGTGACAGGGAACCAATTGGTCTACAGGTAAGCCATCATCCCTGAAAAAGGGAAAAACAATTAAATAGAAAATTGAACAGATTATTGATTATTCTATCAACTTGGGGATATAACAGTTCATAAATATTATGTCAGAAGCTCTTAATATTTAGGCGCACTGAACTGGATATGGGTACTTGTAAAAGTTTACGCAATTTCTAATCCTTGTATATGTACAATCTTTTATTATGGTTCAGGCTGGTTCAAAATGGTTGTACATAGTTCCTGAAGGAATTTACCATCTCATGCTTTATGTGAAGGACACATATAACAATCCCGACATTTACATTACAGAGAACGGTACGCAATTGTTCATTGATACAGTATGAAAATGTATAACAAGTGCTAATTCTTCGGACAGTTTGTTAACGCATTGACATTTTTCAGGTGTGGATGAAGAGAACAATAAGGACGTTACAACTTCAGAGGCTCTTAAAGATGAAATGAGGATTAACTACCACAAGGACCATCTCAAATGGCTTAAAAAGGCAATGGAGTAAGTAATGGTCTTTAGTTTTACTTACTTGATAGTTAATTAAAACAATAAATAAATTTTAAAGTCTAAATTTTATTAACAATTTTCCTTTCCTTTATTAGTCACGGTGCACAAGTGAAGGGTTACTTCTTATGGTCATTGCTGGATAATTTCGAATGGGCCGAGGGCTACACTGTCCGATTTGGCATCATTTATGTACACTTTGAAAATGGACATTTGACAAGATTCTCTAAAAACTCAGCTACATGGTGGATGAATTTCCTGAACAAGCCTCAGATTCCATAGGATAACTTGTTTCCCTGGAAGCAGCTTCAAGATGAAAAAACTGAAGGAAAAGGCCAAGAACCGATGAAGTTACTGCTTGATTAATATGTGCTTTGTGTGTTAAATAATGTTGTGCTGAGTAATAAAATTGTGTTGAAACTTGTACCCAATAAAAGGAACTGGTCAGAGTTCCCGAGTGTAATAAAACTTATGTTTGTATACATACACCTATGTGTCAATAAAAGATATGTGACTGACATGTTGCAGTTCGGTTTGAATAATATGATCAAGTGGGGTTGATTTTCTATTACTTGGATCGCATAAGCAACCCCTAGATTGATACTATGTATCCCTTCTTTGAACCCTAGCTAACTACAGATCCATTTTGGCTTTTGCCTTAAATCAGATTTTATAATTAATCTAAGAAATAAAGCTCAAGGAACTTTGTGATGTGAATAAAAATGATTCTTATTGATAGATAATAACATTAGATCAGCATTTTGGTATGTTTACTTTGTCTCTATTATATTTACTTCACTAGGGAGGCTTGTTCTAGTGGTAAAGGCATCCACTTACTAGTATATTTGATTCGAATTTGAGTATTGGTCTGAGTATTTGACATCCTATTGCACACTAGAAACTTATTTCATTCTAAGCATCGATACATGACTTTAGACATTCTTTGAATAAGAGGGTAGTGGAATTCAACCCTCCTCTCCCGGAGCTTAGGTGGATAACACTTGAGAGATTCAATTCTATGCTTTTGTCCAAGCTATTCAGCATTGGTTCCACCATGTAATCCAATAAGAATTTGTCCTACCAGAGGTCTCTTAAGCACCTCAGCACATAGGACCCAAGACCTTAAATTCAGCAGCAAATGCTCTCAATCAACTGATTCTGTTAACATAGCAAACTATTCTTTCATGAGGTATTTAATTTTGTTATGGTAGACTGCCTACTTCTTTCTTGTCCAATAGTTACTACTTCTTTCAAACGTCAGCAGCACCTTTAGCATTCCCAATAGGATCAACTACAGATGGACTAAATCAATAGGACAATGTGAATATCTGATCTTCATTCACCCATTAAATCTCAAGTACTACAGGAAATTAATTGTCGCCGATATAGATCCATGAGATCGGAAGATCTTGATCTATTGGGTAGCTTCTATAACCTATCGCAATGACATGTCGTCTCCATATGTGATACTATCGGGGCAACATCTCGCGATGGTGGTGTTGGTTTTTAAAAATTATCTTAAAAAAAAAGAAGGAAACGATGGACATCAGCCATAAATCTCCAAGCCAAAGATTGTTATCATTCACAATGCAATCCCACATTTGTTGTTATTTACAATCACAAAACTTATCCTAAAAAAGAGAGTCAATTAATGAAATAAATAACCGAATTAAATTGGCATCCGGAAAACCTCAGTCGGCTCCAAGTAATCTGTGGGGCATTTGAACAAATCAAAACTAAGCTACCCTAAAACTAGTATGAGTTCAACTGCATAAAGAAACACAACAACAATCCCCACACCCTCTACCGTCACAATCTTCCAAGTTTTGTTGGTGGATAACTATGTAGAAGAACCCCTGCTGTTCCCATTTTCATAGTTAGCCAGGTCATCATTAGAAACCGCACAAACTTTCTTGAACGGAGACTGAAACGGTGCGTTAATATGATCATCCGAAACTAAATCACACACATGTCAACAATTAGGCATAGGTTAATTCATGAAACAATAGAACTTGCTAAGCACAACTAATGAAACGGATATGGATAGTAATTTAGTGCCAGATCGAACCAAAATCAATTCTCTACAATAAGAGACAGACACGTAAGGTAAAACACTTTGTAACCATTAGTCCTCCAAAAACTAAAAGACAAACAATTTAGTGATCATTATTAGTAACTAATTCATCCCGCTAAATAAGCTGATTAATCTAAATTAAACAAAGAAATTGATACAAGAACATACTTATATATATTAAAATAATATGAGATTGAGCTATCCACGTTCATGTTCAGTCAAATTACAGATGAATGAATACAATCTAACTAAAATGGAACTGAAACTCGATAGTTGGAAACCTCTTATGTTAATTTCTACTTGAGGAATTCAATTCAACAAAGTTCATTACAACTTAGATTCTTTTAGCAAAGTTTTCATATATTTCAATAAACAAGATACAGGAATTCCCTGCCTTGAGTCTGACCTGCGATTGATATATATACTGCATAGTTACAAATTCTACGATCTGTAGAAAATAATGACATCATTAAGCAATTCCCATCAAGGGCAATCATATTATGTGTTACCACACTATCCCAGCATCCCAAGAAACACTCAAGAAATGGCTAGAGACAAAGAATAATAGAACTAAAATGTAACAAAGTATAATAAGAGTTGCTGATCTCCCATTGATTTTTGCTGCATAATGAATCAGATGCAAACAATAATATCATCTAGAAATCAAAATGTTAATGCCTTCTTGACGGCAAAATATCTAGTCCATTTTTGCACCTTAATTACTACTTGCCAATGCATGAAGTGTATTCACACAACGTTCCTATTTGTTTCTACGTCCGCTTTCAGCATGCTAGAGGTTCCATTCTACTATTTTTCTTTTTCTACATTCTGCCAGAAGATACTTCCAGCTGTTGTTGTGGGGTATATTCCGTTTAAGTCATGAATTAGGAAAAAAGGTGTGTTTTTACCATGAATATACCCAATTTGTTTATATATTCCTTTTAAACAACTATTTGTGTGATTAGAAGAAGGATGTGCTCTAAGAACCTAAACAATTATGTAAATGATAATAATAATAAAACAAAAATCAGAATCAATTAGGGAAACTAGCAATTTTTTTTTAAATTAAAGAATATAAATGAATATTCTTATCAATCATACAAGATTCGTCAATCTCAGTGCTATGAAGCTGTTAACTATATGAATATAAGGTATAGTAATTCATTTTTTTGTCTCTTTGCAAGTCCTATATTACCTCCTTTCAAAAAGAGCAATTCTAGGGAGACATGTAGAAGTGACAAAAATATGTGACATTCTTATGTGGCATACATTCATTAGGTAATGATTACATGACTACTTTTTCATCATCCAATACAAGTGTGCCACATAAGAATGTCATTTAATAATGTCTATTTTTCATGTGCCACTAGAATTTTTGTTTCAAAAATCAGTTGGTTGACATATTGTCAAACCTGGACTCTTGGAATTTCCTGCCTCTGTCAGCAAACCAACTCGCCACCTTGTTTGCCTCTCTCATCACATGTTTTTGTTTAATAATACTTATTTGATAGCTCTGCCTGTCGATACTATTGAATACTCCAAATCATGAGGTCCTATTGCACTGGTGAATCAATCAATTGATAAGCAACTTTAGAATCAGATTAGTATGTATACAGATTTTAATTCCCACTAAAATAGCCTTTAGTTCAGCCTCTCATTTTATCACTGAAAGCAAACAATACATCACCCTTATATTTCCTTACGTCACCCCCAGTAGGCATTCTTTCTCTACCACACACCGCCCCTTTTGGAGCAAAATCCGGTGGTCAGAAAAATAGAAAAATATGCTGCTTCATTCTTACAGATTTCCTATTATCCCTATTAGCAGCATAATTTGCATCCACATAGCCTTTTAGCATAGTACCAACATCACACTTACCATACAGTATACCCACACTTGCAGTCCCTTTCAAATATTTCAAAAGCCAATTTCAAGGCTTCCCAATGTTGAAGCCTTGGGTTTGACATGTATCTACTTAGGCAACTAATAGCAAAGGCAATGTCAGGCCTAGTACACACCATAAGGTGCATGACTGATCCAATAGCACTAGAGTAAGGTATAGATTTCATATGAGCAACCTCATCTTCAGTCATAAGACATTGTTCCTTACTTAAAACAAAATGGTTAGCTAAGGGAACAACAACAGTTTTAGCATCTAACATGGAAAACCTCTTCAACACTTTCTCAATATAAGCCTTTTGGTGAAGAAACAGAATTGACTTTTTCCTATCTCTGAAAATAGTCATGCCAAGAATTCTCTTGGCATTACCTAAGTATTTCATTTCAAATTTTGAATTTAAGTTCCTTTTCAAATTGTTGATAGCATTAATAGATCGACTAATTATAAGCATATCATCAACATCCAATAAGAGAAACACAGACGCTCTTCCGATCTGTCAAATTTGAAATAAAGGTAGTGATCATATTCACTCCTATTAAGTTCAGAGACATCATAAAAGAGTCAAATTTTTTATTCCATTGTCTAGGGGACTGTTTCAACCCATACAAGGACTTAACAAGCAAGCACACGAAGTCTGTATTACTTTTACTAATATACGGTGGTTGATTCATGAAAATTTTCTCTTCCAAATCCCCATGCAAAAAAGCAGTTTTCACATTTCTAATTCACAGTTAAAGTAAGCAACAACAAGTGAAAACATTAATCTAAGGGTGCAGTACTTAACCACCGGTGAGAAAATTTCAGTGAAGTCAACCCCCTTCTTTTGTGTAAAGCCTTTGGCAACCAGCCTAGCTTTAAACTTAAGAGTACCAGCCGTTTCACCTTCCTTACCTTATAGATCCATTTGCAATCTACAATAGATTTATTTGCAGGTCTAGGAACAAGCAACCAAGTTTTATTTTTCAGCAAGGAATTGATTTAATCATTCATATTACTTATCCAAGACTTAGCATTTACACTTCTAATAGCTTCATCATAGGTTTTTGGTTCACACTCAGACAGTTTCCCATACACATTACAAGATAGAACAGCATAGTCATAATCAATCAATCTCACATTAGGCTTAGGATTTCTCCTAGGCCTGTCTCTGGTAAGCATATAATCAGATAGATTTTGTGAATTATCACTATCATGTTGTTCAATGTGTTCAATCTCAGATTCACCAGGTAGATCAGAATCAGATAGAGGGATTTCTATTTCAGCAGGAGTACCCTTCACCTCAATAGGAGTTTCCTCCACCTCAGTGGGGGTACCCTCCACATGAACAGAAGGCCCAAGCAAGAAATCACAACTTCCAGCAATCTTAGATGAAGATATTTCAGCAGCATGAGGCATATACTCAAGTAAACATGGCATAATAGATTCATCGAATGTCACATTTCTATCTACAATTATTTTTATGCCAGTTTGACCCTTCATCCATAACCTATATCCTTTAACCCCTTCTTCATAGCCCAAGAAAACACATTTCTCTGATCTGGGCTCTAATTTGTCACCTCTAGTACGACGCTCTTCCGATCTCCAAATATTTTCATGTAAGAGTAAGACCCAACTTTATCATGCCACATTTCATCAGCTATTTTCCCACCAAGAACCACAAAAGGAGTTTTATTTACAAGATAACATGCAGTTTTCAAAGCTTCTCCCCAGAATGATTTGGGAAGACCAGAGGAGCTTAACATACATCTGACTCTTTCTAAAAGAGTCCTATTCATCCTCTTAGCAATGCCATTTTGCTGAGGGGTGTAAGGGACTATTTCGTGTCTTTTAATCCCATTTTGTTTACAGAAAAGGTCAAAGTTTTTGTTACAAAATTCTAAGCCATTGTTAGTCCTTAAATACTTTAATTTCCTATCAGTTTGATTTTCAATCAGTATTTTCCATTCTTTAAACTTTTCAAAAGTTTCAGATTTATGTTTAAGAAAATACACCCAAATTTTCCTAGAGAAATCATCTATGATGGACAGAAAATATATATTTCCCCCATGTGTAGGGACACTAGAAGGCCCCCACAGTTCAGCATGGGCATAATCCACAATAGCTTTAGACTTTTGAATACTTAAAGAAAACTTATTTCTTTTTTGTTTACCAAAAATACAAGTTTCACAGAATGGTATATCAAAAACTTGAAGTTTTCCCAAAGAACCTTTCTTGCTCAAAATTTTTAGTCCTGTACACTAACATGTGCAAGCCACCTATGCCACAACAAAGTAGCATCCTCTGGAGCAGTTTTCACTACCGCAGAGTAATCTGTTACTGGATTCACAGTGCAGATATATAACTCTCCTAACCTAGGGGCTTTAAAGGTAAACTAACCATCTTTCACTACATTTATGCATCCACCACCAAATCTACCTTCAAAACCATCAATTTCTATGCATGCAACAGAAGTTAAACTTTTTCCTAAATCAGGAACATGTCTAACATCTTTAAATGTATACACAAAACCAGAATCAAATTCTAAAGTGATATCACCAATTCTAGCAACTTTAGAAACCACATCATTTGCTATAGTAACAGTGCCAGTAGCAACTTTAGAATAGTTATTGAACAGGTGTTTGTGAGGTGTAAGGTGATTTGTCCAACCAGAGTCAAGTAACTATTTAGACACAGAATGCAGGTTTTCAACTTGATTCACATCAGAAGCAGACAAATGATTATCTATAGTCACATAGACATCCACAGTATTAGATTTCACACTTTTTGCGTGATCAGGAAATTTATTTAACTGTGCAAGTAAACCATTTATCTTAGTGCAGTCTTTTATGTAGTGACCAGTTTGACCACAAGCATAACACTTTCTCCCTTTGCTTTTATCTTTATTCTTGGAGCCATTTTTCTTGCCTTTCTTCTTATTCTGTTGACCATCTTTTCCCTTTTCAAACTTATTATTTTTGCTATGACTCTTATTCTGTGACTTATGTTTGACCATATACCCTTCTCCCATAGACTTATGTTCTTTTTTAGCTTTAGGTTCAAGGTCCTTACTCCTTAAAGCACTTAAAACCACATCAAGGTCAATCTCAGATCTACCATATTTAATAGCAGGCTTTACATCTCTATATGCCTCAGGAATAGCACCCAGAAGAACAATTGCCTTATATTCATCAATTGATTTATCCCCTGAGCTTTTTTATGTCTTGCAACAGTTTGTTAAAAGCATCAAGACTATCATCTAACTCCTTAGTAGGGTCAATTTTAAAACTAAAGAACCTCTGAATCAGGAACATCATATTATTCAAAGATTTTTCAATGTAATTCTATTCCAAAACTTCCCACAACATATGAAGACTCTTTTGCTTACCACTCTTCCTAATCACAAAATCAGACAAGTGAAGAATCACAGAAGTATAAGCAAGATCATCCATGTTCTTAATTTTTTCAGGAGTAAAATTAGCAGGATAGGTATTATCAATTGTCTTGGCAACCTTTTGTCGCACAAGAATGGCTCTTATTTTTTGTTGTCAAATGGGAAAGTCCCATTTCCAATTAAATGGCTCAAGATGAATGGTAGCCATTTACCACCAAGAAAACCAAACACAAAATAATGCAGTATGGCCTACTCTCTACACCTAAGTCCCAGGTTTCCTTGAGACTCGTATGATCTCAGGTCAAGGGCCCTTTCCGCATAATGACGAGCTAGGAATGCTATGACAGTAATAAGAATCAAGAAAAGAAGATAACCAGCAATTAGAGAACAAGAAACTAGGCAAACACTGTGGTGAACCCCAAAGCTCTTCCGATCTCCAAGATATAAAATCACTTAGTATCATAGGAACACAGTAAAACTGAAAAAAAAACCATTTTTGCAGTATCCCTAACAAGTACATTCCCGATCACAATACTGATCCCCCAGTCCAAAGAGTAACTAGAAACCACATACCTTACTGTGATGTAAATCACAGAATTCCCCAAAAGAAGTAATCGAGAATCCTTGAAACCAAATCGCCATGAACATTTGAGGCTCTGATACCCGTTGTTATATTTTCACAGGTTCTCTCCTCACTTTTGGATCATCTAATCTCCCAAGAAACACAACAGATCGATAAATGTATCAAGCAACAATGGAATAAAGAAAGCAGTAAAAAGGCCAAGATATGGTTTGCCCTCCTGAAATGAGGGCCGGCAGTTCACCCAAAAAAAGTTTGGGCTAATCTACCGGTGAGACTTTGCCAACCAAGCCCCAACTCCACTATAACCGCAACCAACAACAGCCAGAATACACAGTATACCCTCTGTCGAATAGAGACCGAAACCCTAAAACTCTATTACAGGGAACAGCCTTACTACAGCTCTTTTTACTCACACAAGAGAGGGAACGGTTAATCTCACAGGCAGATATTAACCAGAATTACTGATCATCACCTTAAGAATAGAAAACCCTCACCAACTACAGAGAGAGAGAGAGAGAGAATTTAAGAGAGTGTGTAAACCATGTAGAAGAAGAGAGATTCAAGTCTGCCTTTATGGCCTAACCCTAACACACTTTAAATACCCCTAAAGAATGGTTGTGATTAATCTTGAATCACATCAATGGCAGGGACACAAGATGGTGCTTCATGGGCCGGCCTCCAATTGTGAATCTTAGTGTTATTCATAATTCACTGAAGTTTTCTGCTACCTTCGTTATTAGCTGGAGCTATGGCATTAACCTGGGTGAGTAATGTAAATGGTTGGATCTCTAAAATAAGATGGTTGAAACTTTTATAGGATCATTCCAAGGATTTACTTTAGTGATTATCTGTTACAGAATAAGTCTTGGTAATCAGAGACAAACAGGGTACCGGGTCACGAATGTCCCTAGTTGCCAAAGACTTTGATCATAACCATGAGAACATGATTTAAGGTCGCACGTTCAAGCAGATCAAGTGATGTTGATTTTCTATTACTTATATAATCGCGCAAGTGACCCCTAGATTGATACAACGTATCCCTTCTTTGCACCATAACTAATTAACTATAGATTTATCTGGGCTTTAGCCTTACTCATATCAGTTTTATTATCTAAGAAAGCTCAAGGAACTTTGTGAAGTGAATAACAATGTTTCTTATTGATAGATAATAAAATTAGTTAACCATTTTGCACTACTACAGATTTGACAAAAAAATTGACAATAAACATCGGCTGTTAGAAAAAGCGATGCCTAAATAAAACGCGGTGGCAATTTCGAAAATAATTGAACAAGTATAGGCGTAGGTTCCACCTAGGAGCCGACACCCAAAGGCATCCTAAACTATAGGCGCCGGTTGCCATATGGCAACCGACGCCTATAGTTTAGAATAGGCGTTGGTTGTCATATGGCAACCGACGCCTATATGTGTATAGGCATCGGTTCTACTTAGGAACCGACGCCTATTTGCTTTTCGTTTTATACACAGAACTCAGATCCACTTTTCTTTCAATTCGAACCCAACTGCCTTATTCCCATTTTCGATCCTCAACTGTTTCGAATGCAACATACACCCGTATTTCCTCAGCCATTTCAAACGTGAGGAAAACCTACGTTGCAAACACTTCGACCAGTGGCGGCATACAACAGTGGGCAACGGGCGACAGTGAACGACAGCTATCTGAACGGCCATTTCTTCTCAGTTTTTGAAAGGATTTTTCTCCACTTCTTCAAATTATTGTTAAGGTAACTACTATCTATTGTATTTCTTGATTCGTTTGTAAGTATGATAGATTTTATTTAACTACATATTGGGAATTATAGTTCTAGGTTTGTGTATGTTGGCTGAATATGAATGTTGTTGATTTTAGTGGATACATGTAATTTCTTGGGTATTGTTTGTTATAAATATACATGTGTATGGTTAAACAAGATTTTATTAGATTTATGAAGTTGTAGCATTTTTATAGAAGTTTGAAATGTTGAACACCACAAGTTTGATAAAAGGCTTCATAAAAATTTGAATATGAAAGTCATGCATTGGCTAGAGTGGTGTTGATAGATAAATGAATTAAGAAAGTTAAATAATGTAAAAATTCTTTGATTTGGTTTGTTATGTAAATAAACATATAATCAAGAAAAAAACTAACTTAAGAAAATCAAATAATGAAGAAGACAACTAACTCAAGAAAATCAAATAACAAAAAATTCTTTTATTAAGTTCGTGATACAGATTAATGAATATGTATATAACGAACAATATTCATTTTCAAATAAATTATGGAAATCAAATAATGTAAAAATTTATTTCATTGCTTTTGCGATGAAAATACGTATGTAACTAAAAAGTATGAGTAAACAAATGAATCAAGGAAATCAAATAATGTAACACGAATTACCCGTTCACAATAAATAACTTTTGTTTTGGCCCTCTCTATAGGTCGTGAGATATAAATGGACCAGAGTTGGATGTATGGGAGATGTATTACACGAGAATATTTAAAAGGGTTTGAAGAATTTATAAAATTTGCCGAGGATAATAGAAAAAGAAAACTGGAAGAACTAATAGTATGTCCCTGTCATGATTGTAAGAATCTGTAAAAGTATCATAGTTATATGAAAGTGAAGCACCATTTGATTAGGCATGGTTTTGACAACTATTATACATGATGGTTCTGGCATGGTGATGATTTACTTACTAGGACGAGCATTTGTGACAATGAGGGTGCTCAAGAGGAGAACACGGTAAACAATAGTGATGAGATTAATGTGGCTAGAGAAGATAATGATGATGTCCAGAATGGCCATATTGATGAAATGTTGCATGATATATAAGATGATTTCACAAAGGCTCTGCACATTTTCGACGGTTTGTTCCTCGATTCCGAGAAGCGTTTGTTTTCGGGATGTAATAAGTTACAAAGTTGTCTACCGTGTTTAACTTCCGATCTCTTGAAAGCAAAGAATGGGTGGAGTGACGTGAATTTCACAGGGTTATTGGAACTTCTAAAAGACATGCTTTCAGAGGATAATGAGCTTCCTAGCTCAACCTGCAGGGCAAAGAAATTGTTGTGCCTATTGGGTATGAAGATTGACTGGATAAGATCGGAAG
>CAVNYN010236831.1:0-26674 GCA_963692815.1 Nyctanthes arbor-tristis
ACTCCTCCCTGTGAGCCTATCCTGTGAGACTAAGGATCTACATCCCAAGGACCGCGAAGAGAAAATAAAACTCTTTTGAAATGGGAAGAAAACCCAATGGATTGCGGTGGTTTCATAAGGCACTCACCCCTATTGGTTGGAGAGGGTGCACCTAAAGAAGGAAGTAGCCCTTACTTATTCTTTTTAAACAGCGCAACTAGTGAAGGAGGACTTCGCCCTTTTTGAGAAGCTAAGTAATAAATAAAAGGGATCGCAAAGATCAATTACCAAGCAAGGGAAAGCAAAGGCTACCAGTGTTGTGAGGAAACCCCCCGGGATTCCATGGGAAATTGAAAACTCTTAGATAGGAACGTTTAGCGATTGAATTACCTTCAGTAAATCTAACCAGCTAAGCTACCTAAATAACCTTTCTAATTAAGAAAGGGCAGTTCTGTCGATTCCCAATCTCGAAACTGCGAGTGCGAAGTCACAAGCTGATGAGCTGCATGAAATACACGCCACAAAGGGAAGGAGTTTTCGTTACAAAACTTCCGGAAAGGTTTTGAAAATTTTCTATTAACATTAGTTACTTCCAAAACCTCCCAAATGTTTCGTAATAAAATATCCCACCCCATTTTGTAAAAAGAAATTTGTTAATAATTTAGAAATTATTATATTTATATTATTATTAACTAAATGAAAGGATCGGAAGAGCACACGTCATATGAGCAGGTTCAGGAGGGCGTCCAAGGAATCTATCAATTTCTGTATGAAGCGGAGCGGATGTCCAGTTGTTGAGTGAAACTTTCACAGAAGAGGATGTCACAAATGTTTTGTTCAGTACGGGTCCTCACAAAGGCCCCGGCAGTTGACAGGTTCTATGCGGCTCTCTATCGATCTCACTGAGAGGAGCTCAAAAGTCACATATCCTCTGCTTGTTTGAATGTTTTAAATAATGGTACTTCGATTAGATTAGTTATTAATACCACCGCTGTATTGATCCCCAAAAAACATCCCCTGAATTTGTTTCTGGCTACAGGCCTACTTCTTCATGCAATGTACTATATAAGATTATTTCTTTATGAAATGTACTCTATAAGATTATTGCAAAATACTTGGCAAATAGGTGTTGTAACGCCCCGAATTTGAAAAGTATTTGGATCGCTAGTTTGACTTTTCTTGTTAACTTTTTTAAAATAATAATATGCGGGAAAAGACAAAATTCAATAAAGTAAGTTTTTGACGAGTGCGGAAGATAACCATAGAATTTCAAAGATTGACGATTGTAACAAAATAAGTGGATATCTCAAATTTTTTCTCCATGATTAACGGACAATTTCTAATTTTTTTTTTCAAAACATAATTTAATTGTGACCACCACTCGTCATTCCACCACCAGTTCCGAAGCCTGAAATTTATTACATTGGAAAGAATGAGTATTTTAAAATCCTCAGTAGACCCCACACACCATCGTTCATATCACAATAATATACACAACCATGCAAACTAACATACTTTTTAATAAGAAGAAAATTCATATGCCTTTTAATAGACCAACCGCGTAAAACGTCTCTTAATAGGCGAGACCTTTTAATAGGTCCACTATAACACTTATGTCTTTTAATAGGCACTAACATCAAATTCGCATTAATCATGTATATCACTATAATATGAATCAAATAAGTGCGCACGTTTAAGAAAATAAAGTCTTTTAAATAAATGAGTCTACCTTGTGATATTTCAAGTCGAGCTCTAAATTCTTGAAAAATAAGTTTCTCAACTATCCAAGCACTCCGTCTAACTAATAAAAGAAATTAATGGCTAGGGTTGATTCTCATGGATTCTATTGAGGATTTATGGAATTCACTCTCCTTGAACAATGAGAGAGATGATATCCTTGAATTGGATGAAGCAACGATACAAAAACACGTACGCGAATAACGGTGTGGCTTATTTGGTAAAATATTAACTCGAAAAACCTATCACAGGGAAGCTTTGAAAAGTTCTATGCAGAATCTTTGGAAGCGAAAGGGATCTCTGCAAATCAAGTTCATTGAAGGAGATGTGTTTTTGTTAGAATTTGGTGATAAAAGGAATCGGACATGCATACTCCAATCTCAACCATGGAACTTTGATCGAACCTTATTGGTTTTCTCTCCGGTCGAAACGACATCAATAGCTGTTAAGCCTAAGTTTAATTGGGTTCCTTTCTGGATCCAAGTATACAATGTACCCTTCATACACATGCGACAAGACATGGTTGCAGTCATGGGCATCACATTGGCAGTTTCATTGACGTGGATATGGATAAAGAGGGTTCGTGCATGGGACGGTTTCTCCGAGTCCGTGTGGAGATTGATATATTGAAACCCATCTGCAGATTTATAAAGATCAAACTTGGCCAAGTATCTAAACTGTCAACGCTGGACCTGAAGTATGAAAAACTACCGAACTTGTGCTCTCTGTATGGGTATTTAGATTACATGTTTCTCTATTGGGATATGGACATCCCAAATGTTCTTCAAAAAGGGGAAAATCACCGTTATAGGGATTCATTCAAAGCCCCATTGGGGAGTCGAGGAAGAGCAAAAAGAGAGAAATCCACTAGTGATATGGACCCTGGCTTGAGAGATAATCTCAATAATTCCCTACACTTGACAGCCTCATCTCCATCCAAGTCCCGGGATAATGCTGTTGAGAACTCTTCTGAGATTTCTCAAATACCATATTCTCCCAGTGATAATCTGATTGACGTGGAAGCAGAAATCCTCAGAAATAACTCCCAGTCTCAATTGAGTGATCTGGGAAAGAAGACTCAAGTACTGGATAATGGTAAATCTATCCCTATGAGCAATGAGCAGCCAACGCTCACGAGTATGTCATGGAAACGGAGGGCAAGGAATAACAGTCTAGATGTAGTCAGGAATACTAGTAATAAGGAACATGATAATGTGGAAATGATTCAATCCCCTCTGGCTTCTAATATGAAGCATCGGCTATCCCCCTCTAGAGCCCAGGATTATTGCACATCAGTGAAGAAAAGTCACATTGAGAGTATTGATACCTCTACTTCCTTGGATAAACTGGTGAGCCCTGCCAGGCAAGGCCGTTAGAGTCAGTGAATTGCTTAATGTGGAACGTACAGGGTGTGGGGAACCCTGTTACGTTCAACACATTGAGGAAATATATCTGTATCTATTCTCCAGTCCTTGTTTTTCTATTGGAAACAATGCTATTTGGCACAGAAGCTACCAACTTTAAAACAAAGCTAGGAATTCAGTTTTAATTCTCAGTGGATTGCGTAGGAAGGAGCGGTGGATTACTACTCCTATGGAATAATGACATCACAGTGACAATCCGATCATACTCTTGTGGCCATATTGACTCTATATTACCAATCCGGATGGAGTGAAATGGAGGTTTACTGGATTCTATGGCCATCCTAGGAGAGAATATCGCCATTTCTCTTGGGATCTCCTCAGAAAACTACAGTCACTTAGCTCACTACCGTGGATTTGTGGTGGTGATTTCAATGAAATTCTAGCTCTCACTGAGAAAACGATGGGCTTAGACAGAAGCTTGACTCAAATGGAGGCCTTTAGAGATGCCACGTTAGACTACCTTCTCTCTACGATCTCTTTCTCGGGCCCTCTCTTTACATGGAATAACAAGAGAGATGACATCCACTTTGTAGAAGAAAGGCTGGACAGAACCTTCTTTGATGAGAATGCTGAGCAGTTGTTCCCAGATGCTCTTATCTCTCACCTTGATTTCTTGGCTCCGATCATAGGGCTCTATTACTAATGCTCATTCCGCCGCCGAGGAGAGAACATAGTAACAAAGGTAAGAAGCGATTTCGATGTGAGCCTTTTTGGAGACGTGAAGCTGGGTACTCTGATGTTGTTCATTTTGTTTGGATGACCTATTTTATGAGAAATATAAGACTAAACTCGGCACAGCATTTGAGTGATGCGCTAGAACTCTGTGGAACTGATCTATTGAACTGGAGCAAGCAAGAATTCTGTAGATGGCGCAGTGAATTGGAGGAGGCTAAGTTGCAACCTAAAGCGTTGTATAATGGTAATAACCCGGCTTACCATATGGAGGATGTTAAGCATGTAGAGGCCACGATTTTCAAATTGGAGGACAAAGAGGAACGGTACTGGAAGCAAAGGTCCCATGTAAAGCCCCGCAAAATTTTAACAATGAATTAAGCAAAATGATAATATTTAGATGATGATGGAGAAACTACTTGAATTTCAAGGATTTCATGATTATGGCTCAATTGAACACCAAAAAGTAGAATGTGACAGTATAATCATATCAAATTGAAAAGTTGCAAGTTTGCTATTCAATTGAATGCGAAAATTAGAATATAACAATGTGATTATATTTGAATTGTTACAAGATTGTCAAGAATTAGAATATAACAACGAGATTGCATTGAATTCCAAGATTGTTACTCAAATAAATGTCAAGAATTAGAACATGATCATTGGTAACATGATCGATATTTGGTCGATGAATTGGAATTAGAAAGTACCTATTGACATTGTATTGACAATATATTGACAATGATGAATTAACCACCCTATTGACAATATAATGGATATATTGTATAATCACATGAGCTGTTATTGATAATGTAAATGTTATTTTGACAATAATCAAATAACTGTTTTAAATGTCACAAGAATTCAAAGAATTGTAACTCAAAGAAGCCTAGAGGTAAAGAATGTGGTTATTAATTAACATTTTGACAGTTGATAACCTAATTGTAAAAGCCTATTAATTGAAAGGACTCAAGTAAACATGGATAAAAATATTATGACTTAATCGTAAAACAACACAAAGTATAAGGTCTGCTCGAGTATTAAACGAACGATCCACATTGAGCCACATCGCCCTTTAACACTATGGCACCACGTTGCGCCACTTGTCTTACTCTGGTTGGTGGAATCCAAAAGTTTATTAAAACTAACTAAGTCCTAACTATTATAAAAAGTGGTTAAAGGGGGTCCTCAAGTTTTCCAAGAACTTCCAAACCATCTCCTTTCCTCTCCCGAACCCCAAAATTCGTCCGACATGGTCAGGAGAAGATGAAAACCGATAATGTCCCACTATAACACCTATTTGTCTTTTGAAAAAGGTTTCTTACCATATATAGAAGGATTATAGCTTGAAAAATAGCTTTAATTGAGGAATATCAAGGCTTTAATAGCACTTTCCACTTGAGATTATTCGAAAAATATTTGAGGTGAGTAACTAATATTTTGATTCCCTTTCTACATTTATGAAACTTTGATAAGATAAGCACGTATTTTGATTGATAATTTCCATGAAATGAACATGAATTTTGATGCATTGAAAAGAAAGATTGATTTATTGCATGTGAATCACTAGTGGCTCTACCCATTTTGTATTGAATTATTTTGAATTGTTTCCTACATTATGACATATTCAATGATTCCGAGATATGGAAGATTAGTGTGGTGTTTACTTTGAATTGGAATTCCGGTAGGGGCCAACCGGGGTTCATTATGGATCCACTTAATTGTACATGACCATGATTGAATTGATTGAATTGATATGACTCTTGCGCACACAATTGGTGGTAGTTTAACTGGTGATGGGGCCCATTTGTGCATTAAAAAACTTTGTACATTGAATTATTTTCTTGAAAATAAATCTTTCAAATAAAAGGTGAATCAAAGAGTTTTATTGCTCACTGAGTACTTCGTACTCATTCACTTCTTTCTACAATTTTGTAGATGATTGAAGATATAATATTTGAAAAGCAAGGCAAGCCATGGGTTGGAGCATGCTCGCGAAGGGAGTAGAGTTTTGCATGTAGTGACAACCTGTCTTTGAAAATATTATGAATTTAATACCTTTCGTATTAACGAATACGCCCACCTCTCTATAAATGTATTTCTAATTTTATATGATATTGGAAACTTACCTTCTAGTATAATAGCTTTCCAATAATTTATCTTGAAAAGATTAATTTTGCTCGTTTTGCCAATAGATGAAAAATACCTATTAGTATAAATTGTTGAGTTTTTTGCATTTTATTGAGAAACCGAGTTGCAATGATTCTTTAAAATATAACAACTTATTAGTTTAAGTAATTAGCTTTATCAACTCAAAAGCTATTTGTTTGTTTTGTACGTTCCGTCTCTGCTATTTGTATTGAAACTTCCGCTACAAAACTTATTAACCAATATAAGACATTCAAAAATATTGTAAAATTAGGGGGGGCGTGACATCCCGTGTCAATTGGTTAAAGGAGGGGGACCGTAATACTCGCTTTTTCCACAACAAGGCCTCTAATAGAAAGCGGGGGAATGCCATTCATATGGTACAAAATGAGGAAGGGATTACAGCCGAGAAAGATGATGACATAGCAGCTTTATTTCAGCAATATTTTGTGAACTTATTCGCTTCGTCTTAACCATCTACCGACCAAATTGAGGCTGTGCTAGAAGGAGTCATCAGCAAGCTTGATGAAGGAGTGACTTCTAGCCTTGACCAGGCATTCACGAAGGATGAAATACAAGGTGCTATCATGAGTATGGGAGCCCATAAAGCTCTGGGACTGGATGGGTTTCACACATTATTCTATCAACGTCATTGGGATCTCTTTGGGAAAATTATTACTGACCTATGCTTGAAGTACCTTAATGAAGAGATGTCACTAGAAGGCATTAATCGCAAATAGATTTCCCTGATTCCTAAGAAAAAAGGGGCGACACTAGTAACAGACATCCGTTTGATTAGCCTTTGTAATATACTCTACAAGATAGTGTCTAAGACTATGGCTAACAGGCTGAAAGGGGTCCTTCCGTCCCTGATTTCAGACAACCAAAGTGTTTTCATTGTGGGAAGAAATATTACAGATAATGCTATAGTTGCTTTTGAATGCATGCATTCTTTGAAAAAGAGATGTAATGGTTCTAAGGGTTTTCTTGCAATTAAACTTGACATGAGCAAGGCATATAACCAAATAGAATGGCATTTTTTGACCAGTGTTATGGACCGGATGGGGTTCTCTAATAGGTGGAAAAATATTATCCTGAATTGTATCTCCACATCTAGCTTTGAAGTGCTTGTTAATGGTCAGGCGTATGGAAACTTCAAGCCTACGAGAGGACTCTACCAAGGATGCCTCATGTCTCCGTATCTCTTCCTCTTGGTGGCCAAAGCCTTCTCTGGACTTATTAGGAAAGTGGAGCTGAATGGAGAGCTAATGGGGCTCCAGTGCACTTGACATTGTCCCCAAGTTAGCCATTTTTTCTTTGCTGATGACTCTCTTATCTTCATTAGGGCCAACAAATCATATCCTTGTTTTTTTATGTTCATTCTACATACTTTTGAATTAGGATCTGGTCAAAAAGTTAATTTGCAAAAATCTTCTTGTATGTTTAGTCCTAATGTATTAGAGGTGGATCAGAATCTGATTACAAACATCTTACAGATAGGGGATAGAGAATTTCATGAGGTTTATCTTGGTTTTCCTATTGTAATGAATCATAGAAAGAATAGATGCTTTGCACTTCTACAGGAGAAAATCTGGAAAAGAATACATGGTTGTAAGCATTCCCCGTTTATATTGGAGCGAGGCAATACTGAAACTTCCATTTGGGGATCAGTCTCGCCCAGATAGAATTATTTGGCACTTCGAAAAGAGTGGCGAGTATTCTGTACGAAGTGGATACCAACAGATTACCTCTTATAGCATACCTGACTTTGGCCGAAACTTGGGTACCAGCGAGTCATGGAGGACTCATATGTGGAAGTTTGATTTGCCTCCCAAAGTTCGAGTATTCAGATGACGGCTCTTTCACAATGCTTTGCCTACTGGCATCAATCTCCATTCTAGAAGGATTAAAGCACAGGGTAATTGCCATTACTGTGATGCACTAGAAACTACTGCACATGTTTTATTTGAATGTGATATGACATGCTCAGTGTGGAAGTCACTGAAGTTGTGGACAGGTGTGAAGAAATATAGGGGTGGTCTATCAACTAAGGATATTGTGCATGACATTATGACCTATATGGATGAAGAAAGTATTACTTTGATTTTGGTGGCTACATAGTATTTATGGTTCAACAGGAATCAAGCGACTCACGGTAACTCAATACGAAACCCGGTTCTCCTTGTTCAGTCCATTGAGGACTTTGTTCTGCGCCAGTCTGCCAGACATTCCACAAATGTTAATAATGGAAGGGAGTCAAGCAGTGGCTTTTGGTGTAAACCAGCTTCTGAAGGACTCAAACTTAATGTAGATGCTTTTGTACGAGAAGGCGGGAATGTCTATGCAGTTGGTGCTGTGGTGCGTGATGAACATGGAGTGATGATTGGATGTTTAGCAAAGAGATTTAGGGGACTGCCGGGTGTGGAGATGGCTGAGAGTATGGCAATTCTTGAAGGGCTCAAATTCGCACATAGCAACCATTGGAGAATCACCAATATTGAGATAGATTGCCAAAGCTTATTCTATTACTTGAACTCCAACTTTGAATTCCATCCCCTATTTTCCATTCTTCATGCGATTAAATCGCTCATGGAAAATATGGATTATAGTTCGTGTAACTTTATTCATCATTTGGCAAATAAAATTGCCCACTCCATCGCCACCTTTTGTTTAGCTTCGGGTTTTTCATGCTCTTGGCCTGACAGTTGTCCTTACTTTGTACATTCTATTATGGTTGATAAAATGAAATAATGTGCATTTTCTCCTCAAAAAAAAAAAAGAATTAATAATTTAATGTTCTATGGTAAAATTAAATATTTAGGGACTAAGTCAGACATTTATAAAAGTTAAAGGACTTGAAAATTAGTTATTTGAATTGTTTGAGGGTTAAATTAATTTGAGTTAAAAGTTTGAGGACTTATGTGATTAGAATTAAAAGTTTTAAGGACAAATTATATAAAATTTGTAAGTTTGGAGGTTTAATTAAACAGATTTAAAAGTTTGGGGGTCGAAATTAATTGTCTAAAAGTCTTGGAGACTGAGCTTGATTGAGATAAAAACTTTAGGGTTAACTTAAATCTCTTGGAAAAGTCTTGGGTTAAGACTAGAGTTAACCAATTAATTAGGACTTACTTATATGTTTTTTAAATTTTTCAAGGACCAAAGTGAAATAACCATTGTATAAAAAGTTAGATCTATTATTTCTTGGTCAAAACCCAAAATAAGAAGCAGAGAACACGTTGAGATGGAGGGGTTCAACCTTGGAGTTTCCAAGCCAAAGAATCCGGCCAAAACTCCCGTGAATCGAAGAAGTAATAGGTGTAAAAGATATCCCTCGACGAGCTCTACTCATAGATATAGATTTTAGAAGGGGTGGTGGCGGTTTTGGACGAATGGGTGTGACGGTCAAGACGATTTTCCGGCAAGTGGGATCCAAGATACTTACATATTTGTGTTCCTCACAGCGAGAGGAAGCTATAGACACCGCTTTTGCGGTGTGTGGTGAAGAAATGAAGATGGGTCAATTTCTTAGGCTTGCTTGGTTCGAACGAGCATACTATGTTTTTAGATTTTCTCTTTATTTTGATGTTTGTTGGGGTTGATAATGATGATTTCTATAATGTATGGATGAATTATTTTGATTTTTGAGTGAGTTGTTTCATTTAGCATGATTAATAGCATGAATATTGTGGGGTGAATGGTGATCTTTAGTACAAAAATATGAGCAAAGGAAAGAGTTCTTTGCACCTGATTTTCCTTGTCTTGAGTTGAAGGATGTTGGAAGTTCTTGAATAGGTCCTTGGATGTGGTTAATACTTGAAGCTTGTGAATATTTTCTTGTAAAAAAAAAAAATAGGAGTCATGAGCTTGAGAATAGAGATGGAGAAGAAGTAGCATTGTAGTAGCAGTGGAGAAGAGAGAAATTACCTGATTTCTTGTTGTCTTGGTCTCCAATGAATGAAAAGCTTGGTTGTGGTGTTTATATAGGGTGTAAATGGAAAAAGATTGGGACTAAAGTGTAGGTATTTGGAAAGTTTTGGCAACATAGATAGTTCGATTGGAAATAATTCGGTAAACTTTGAATCATTGGAGTTAACTCGTTATAAATTATTTTGGTAATTTCGAATTATTTGAACTGAATTTGGATTAGTTGTAAAAATATAAATTTTCAATTCCAGTAATATTATTTCATTCGATTTAAATGGGCGCGTCATCAAAGTATGACTATTCAAAGTTATTTGAGCACATCATAGCGACACATGGATTAAAATAAAACTTTTTTAAGTAGAAAAATTTTAAGTCGCTACAGACTTAAACATGTATTTTCTCCTGTAATCTCAAACAACTAAAGTGTTTTTGTCCCAGAGTGGCTTATCACAGAAACACTATTGTAGCTTTTGAAGTTTTACATTCGATGAGGAAGAAGGAGCAATGGCAACAGACTTCTTGGCTCTAAAACTTGACATGAGTAAAACCCATGACTGGGTAGAGTGGAGGTTTGTACGGGTAATGATGGAGCTCATGGGCTTCTATGGGTTCAGAGCATTTTTTATTGCATATCAACGCCAGAGTTCACCTCCACCATTAATTAGAATTACAGAGGGTTGGTAACACCGTCGCGAGGATACGGCAAGGCTGCCCTTTATCACCTTATATCTTCATTTTGTGCACTGCAGCCCTATTTTTCTTGATTTACAAAGCAGAAGCACAGGATCAACTACGTGGTATAAGATGCAGCAGGAATGGACTAGTGGTAAGCCACCTTTTTTTGCTAATGATGCCATCTTGTTTACTCAAGCCATAGTGCAGAATGCAACTAGCATTATGGGGATACTTGACACTTACAGGAGAGCATCGGGTTAGAAAGTGAATATGGAGAAGACCACTATCTCTTTTTCTCCAGCGTGAGGGTTGAGCAAAAGAGAGTGATAGGTGATTTGCTGGGTCTCAATGTTTAATGGAAACATGAGGTCTCCCGTCAATTGTTGGAAGGAACAAATGCTGGACCTTTGCTAGTTTAAAGGAGAAAATTTGGGAAATGATCTAATCCTGGAAAAGAGGCTTCTTCTTGAGTGCAAGACGAGAGATGACGGTTAAAGTAGTGTTACAGGCAATTTTGACTTACATTATGGGGCTCTTTCGCATTCCTAATAATCTATATAGCGAGACCAGAAGTAATAGCTAAATTCTGGTGGGGGTGGCAACGTTAATATAAAGAAGATGGCTTGGGTGAATTGGGAGGGGGGCAATGTGTAGATCAAAAAAGGAATGGATGGGCTTTAGGAATTTACAAGATTTCAACCAAAGCCTAATAGCAAATCAAGTATGGCGCTTGCTTCAAAATCTAGATTACATGGCAGCAAGAGTTTTGAAGGATAAGCGCCACCCAACAACGGATATATTATTGGCCACGGGAAAACCTGGGAGCTCTTTTATATGGCAAAGTTTACTATGGGGAAAAGAGCTATTGTCAAAATGGTACATCTGGAAAATTGGAGATGACTGCAATGTTCAAATCTGGGAGGATCAATGGCTTAAGGATGGGAATTCGATGAAGCCCTATACTACTCAAGTGGATGGCCTTGAACAGGCGGATGAGCTGATTTCAAAGAAGGGTGAATGGAATCAAGATATTATTGAGCACTCTCTGTCCATTCGACCATCAAAGAATTTTGTCCATTCCCATTGATAGTGGTAATCAAGAGGGTTGCATTCGAGGAATGGAGAGTATACCATTATGAGTGGATACCATATGGCAAATGAGGTCAGCCAAGGTTTTGAGGAGCAACGCGGTAGTAGCACTGATAGAGATTGGAGTAAATTATGGCAGCCCAATATTCTATCTCGCACGAAGCACTTTTTATGGCGGTTGATGAAGAGAGACATTCTGACTAATAGCAATCAGGCGTAACATTGTGGCTGAAATTCGGTGTCCCAGTTGCCAAGCTTTTGAAACTAAGCTGCATATTTTGTCCAGTGTGCTTAGGGTGATTGCACATGGAAGGGACTTGGGGTTTAGGGACTTTTTACGGAGTTTGCGAGAGAATGTCTCGGTCAACAGTTTTGAGCTGATTCGAATGGGTGCATGGGTAGTATGGAAAGTGCGAAGTAGAAAAAAGTGCGAAATAGGATGGTCCATGAAGGTGCCTCGAGTGAGGCTGGATATATATGAGATACTATCGTAAGTCAGCTAGATTCCTATCAAAAGGTGAAGAAGCATGACCCAGAAAGAACCGATCTCCCAAGCCTTCTTTGACACACCCCGACATCCAAAATGATATTAAACCATTTGCAATACTCAATATTTTCAACTAGCATCAGAATGAAGGTGTAAAACATGTCAATGTTTCATGAATGACAAAATGCACTATATCGTATAATTTTGAACGTTGTAGCAAAATCTGATGGTGCAAGCAAATCTTACTCTACTCAAACTCAGTCACCTCTTGATAAGAAAAATGGTAGAAAATATATGAGCTTGTAACTCACTGAGTGGGTAAGTTCTCAAATATATATAGCTTTCCGTATTATTTAATTTCTAAAAATTTCTGTTGAGCTTTCTAGTACATAAATATAACTTAATCTGTTGGAAACCATTTAGTTAACTTACAAATGAAATATTGAATCATGAAAATGCTGTGAATGTTATGAATAGAATCTGACAACTTGAACTGAATCATATAATTTCTCATTTTACTGTAAATTGAGATATAAAAGTTGGAACTAATATAATTTCTTATAACTAGAAAATTCACACCAAAAGTACTGCTAAGCAGTAACACACATGTACAGAGTAATCGCGATGTACAAGGCATACTACTTAGAACTGAGTGATACTGATAACTGAATAACTGGATAACTGGTCATACATACGCAGAGCAAGCCCTAAAAGCAAACACCACCATACACGGCCCAAAACCTATGTGTGCATAACAATGGGTCCCAAAGACCTATGTATAACTGGTCACGCACAGTGGAATAAATCACACAATGCAGAGCAGGTAATCACTAAAACTGGTCAATACACCGTGGAACGGATCACAACGAAACAGAGCGGGTAAGGATCACACAAGTACTTTGGTGGTTTTGAAATAATCCTTTAGAACACATTTTCTTCACATTTTCTAACATAGTGATAATGATTTTTTTTTTGCCTTTTTTTTTAAAATCTCACTTTATACATAATAGCGTAATTAAATACTTTCTCGACACCACATGAAATAACGAGAATGTCCAATTACTTAAAATGCCACCATAAATCCTTTCAAAATGCCATAATATGAAAATTTACAAATTCACAACCTTCAACTTATTTTCAATATCCCATTACTGCCCATCGTTAAGTATCACTTTTATTTTTACATCACTTCTCAAACATATTTTCACCATAATCTCTGACATCCACACTCATGCGTATTTAATAAGGAAATCCACTAAACAATATTTCCAACTCATTAGGTACTGACTTTTCATCACCATTTCACTATAAATCACCTTTACCAACTACAATCCACAAAATCCCCAATTTCACATTCAAGGGTTCATGAAAATTTCTAACAATTTGTAATTGGTATTGCTAAGTTAAAATACATCATTCATATAACATATAGAATAACTATCAAACCTCAAAGCATGAAATTAAACCATAAAATCCTCATCTATTGCAAAACGTATAAACCCTAAAAATCACTTCTTCACTTACCTCTATGGATTTATGGAGGAAAAATACGAACCCATATGCTAGACAATACAAACCAAGTGCGAAACCCACAATTTCCTCCTTTTTTTTTTTCTCCTTCTTTTTCTTTCTCTTCCAATTTTTCTCCAATTTCCTTGCTCTCGGCCGAATATGTGAAAATGGTGTGTGTTTTTGGTATTTGTGTGTGTTTTTGGTATTTGTGAGTGTTTTGACTTTCAAGTACAAGAATTCATGGTTTTAAAGGGAAAATTTGCACTTGAGTCCCTCAACTCTTTAATTCATATAAGTTGGCCTTTAATTTCTAATAATTTTCATACAAGTCCTTTAATAATCAATTTATCCCTTTTGGCACTTTTATGGCTTGGACTTTGACTGAGCATGTAGTAGAAAATAATTTTAGAAAGGTTCGAGTCGTAACATTCTTTATCCTCCAGTTTGTTGGGATGTAACCAGTGGTCTCATTTTATCTATAGATACTGCCATTAGGGATGATGGCTGGCTGGGCTTTGGTAGAGTTATTAGAGATGAGACATGGGTGATCCACGACAGTTTTGTATGTCGGAGGTGTAGAAGCAATGCCTCAACGGTGGCATAGGCTTGGGCAATGAAGATGGGGTATGCTTCACTCGAGAGAAGGAGGTACTAGTGTGGGTGGAGACGAACGCACACGTAGATTGGTTGATGGTGATGCAATGACACAAGTGGCTCCAGTTATAAATGAAGTTTGGACTTTACTTGGGGATAGCGGGTGTGGCTCGTGACGTTATGATCCGGGTTAGAGGAATATAATAGCCCATAATCTCACATCCTTTGCTTCTACTTTGTGTTATGACTCATTCTAGTCAGATTGTTTACACCTCTTTATCTCCCTGTGGGTGAGAGTGTTTTTATCTCTCTTTTTTTTTTTAATACAAGAAGAGATAGAGGAGGAGGATAATAGGGGAGAGGTAAATATGATTCGACTCGGAACCTCCCGTCCGAAACATGAATACCTAACTATTGTAGCACTTATTCGAATCATAAAGGGTTTTTATCTTGGAATGAATGAGAAAATATTCTTTAAAAAAAAATCAAAATAAAGGATAAAAATTTACCACAATGTTCCCACCATTTTTGCTATAGATAAGGATATTTGAGTCTTTTCGCTTTTAGTTGGTGCACACTATGTATCATATTATCCCTCTATTTTTCTTTAAGTTTTTTTAATTTCCAACTGCTACTTTTCCAGCTGTCATTCCAGTCGCATATGACTCTCTTTCTCTCTCTCTCTCTATAATTATATCTTATCCAAATCTCTCTTCAAACATTACCAGCTATCTTATCTCTTTGGGTTATCAGTTTAAATTTATGATTCATCGATCGCAATTCCTTATCTTTACCTAGGAAACAATTATTTTTTTTAATGAGGATCTTTTTTTTGTATATGATTAAGGTATTTCTATTTATAAATTCAATTAATAGATTGTTGGCCCCTCTAATAGCATTTCTGATACGTTAGACTCTAAACTTAAAAGCAAATAACAACGTTTAATTAGAAAAAGATATTCAAAAAACCTTTGTATAAGACATTTTTTATATAGAAACAATGGATAACAACTGAAAATCACTGTTATGAATTCACAAGTCTATGAGAAATTATGAATTTACGTATTTTGATTTGATGGACTTTTTTGGAGTACTGTGAGTTAAGCATTTAAATTGGTTCTTTACATCTTTCTTAGTTATTATTTTTCTTGTTATTTTACTGCCAATTTTGTTAGTGAAAATTAATTAATATTTAAGTTTGGATTTTGTTTCTTATTTGTTAACGACGCCTTTGGATATGGATTTTTAATTAATACCAGATTATTGTAAAAGAATTGGATTTTTGATTGAGTATAGAGTACATAACATGCTACATAAAAATATTAGAAAATTTCACTACCTTGAACTCTATTGAGTTATTCAATTGATTGTTGACCGTCCATGAAATTAGAGGGGAGATGAGATCCTCTCTTTTACTACTAGAATGGTAAAACTGGGAGATTTCTCCAACCCCGTTCTAATTAAATTTGAGGGTGGAACGGATAGTTAGGTAGGTGTAGCGTGGAAAGTAATTGATCTCGTGTCAAAAGCACCAAAAATAAATTCCTTACTCCACTAGATTTAAAAGAATTTGTAGAGCAGAGAGTAAGGTCGAACTCACAGAGAACGCTAGATATATACAAGTATTTCGTGTTAACTAGCAAGAAGGAGGTTTTTTAAATTGTTGAATAAGAATTATTAAAAATAAAAGAAGAAAACAGAAGCAAATAACATAATTCACGAATACAAGTAGGTAGAAAGTAACGTGAATATTAATTCCAGTTCTCAATTTAGTCGTGTCATTCAATTAAAAGATAGTAATCAACTATAACGTTGCTCCTACTTCCTTACAAAATTATTAACTCTAGATAACAATTGGCTCTTTACTAGATTTTTCCTTAATTGTATTTAATTAAAACAAACTCTTTAATTAGACATGATCGTTTGGCCAACTTAGAACAAGCTCCCTAAATTTAGAACAACGATCGTATAAAGAAATAGAAAAATAAGTTGATATAAACAATAGATTCACAAGCTCAATTTATTTAACTTAGGTTGTGTTAATCCTAATGATTAAAAATCATTAGTTGTTACTTGAGAATTAAGAAAAACAACAGTTACAAATTGAAACCTTAATTTTAGGGATAGAAAATCGATTGCTTAGAGCAGTAGGCTAGATTGAACAGTCAATACTCATAAGTATAGTAGAAAACAGAATAATACAAGCAATTTCATAAAAGAGTAAGAATCAATGCTACTGAAATTGATTAATTAAATAACAAGAAGTGTAGCATCAACATTCCCTTGAATTGGAAGAACAAAGATTAGCCTCATGTCAGAAAAATCTCCTAAAATTCTTCCTCCAAACTTGTCTTTGTATAGAATAATAATTGTGTATTTACTTTTAAGACATAACCTCCTTATATATATAAGGTCCAAACCCTTTAAAAGAAAGAGGAAAATTCGTGCACAAGGAACTACCATGAAAAGAATTCTAACTAAACTAGGAAAATAGAAAATTTTGCGCAAAACTACTCATGCGGCTGCATGGACCTTCTCCAGCTTTAGCCAATTTTTTGCTCCTTTTCCACACAGCCTACCTTCGCATACAGTTCAATTCCATGCGCCCGCACGTTTTGAAGGCATTTTGAAACTGGTCGCACCCAGCCACATGGATAAAAGACATGCAGCCGCAGACTTTGGAAGCCTTCTGAAATGGGTCGCACAAAGTCGCATGGAGGTCACATACGGCTGCGCCATTGTCCTTCATGCCCTTCAATCCGTGCGGCCACATGCTTTTTGCTTCCTTTATTTTTTTATCCTCCATCTTTCAACTTTGTTCTTTTTGATCCCTGAACTCTGTAATTCGTGGAAAGTTGATCCAAACTTGTATAATTTGGCCTGCTCTTAGATTCTAGCTTACAATTTACCAGACTAAACATAAATACGAACTTTTAAACATAACACCAAAAATTAAACACACATATAGAGGAATTAAACATCAAAACTACACACCTATCAGTAATTTGGTTTATTTTTCATTTTTTAGTTATTTATGAATTGTATGTGTTATTATTACTTAAAGAGAAAGATATAAATATCATTCTCTTTCTTTTTATTTATTTTTTTTGAAGGGATATAAAGATTATTGTAATGAGATTTAGTGATGTTTTTGGACAAAAATGGTACATAGAAACCTTATCTGGGAATTTTTGAATCGTTGGTTCCATGGCATTGAAAAAACTAGAATAGGAGACTCAAGTGGTACAAAGTGTAAAGTTGCGGATTATATCTGAAATTTATTTTATCATATGCATGTCTATTACATGTATATTTTTAATATTTTTAGATGATTCTTCCACTCATAAAGTTGACATGAATAGTTTGACATATCATCATAAAAAAAATCATTCACAAAATATATGTCCCAATGAAAAATTTTGACACTAATAGTTTGACATATCATGCTCACTGGTTTAGTTTAATGTATTGAAAATTTATAATAATTTTATTATTGCATAATATTAAGTGATTTCTCTCATAAACAACATCAATTATCCCCTTCAATGTTAGATACGATTTTGTTAGCCATGTAGGACACTTCTAAAAAATTTGATCTTTAGTCATATGTAGTTGTACGTTGCAATACTTATAATTACAAGTTGGTCTGAGTTGAAAATGTAATTATGTCATAAGGATGGAAAACCAGCAAATTCTACAAGCAACGTTTTACCATTATTTCACTGGTCATTGTGACGATAATTAAATCAAACTCTATGCTCATGCACTTATTTTATTTTTACTTTTTTATGTTTTGTGATAGTTACTGTGAAATTATAGTTGATGTTGATTTTCTGTATAACGCACAGTTACAATACTAGTTGTTACTAATAGAAAGTATCTTTTCTTAAATCTAGAAAAAAGAAATCCATTAACAATTTATAAATTATTTTCTTTTGAGTTATATCCTATGATCTCTTTCGTAAACAACGTCAATTATTCCCTTCAATGTCAGATACCATTTGTTAGCAACAAATTTTGGGGGTGGAATCAACTCTCACAATAATGATCTAATATCAGATGTCTGGTGATATTATGTCAATAGATGCTGATGTGGCGTGTCTGATCCATACCATTTAGCATGCCACCTATCAGGATATATAATGTTGCCTATCAAATGGCACACATATGAGGCTCCACATCAGCATCTCATCTCATATACGAAACAATCAAACTAGTCTCCCAAAATCAAGAAATTTCCATATCTCTAACACCCCCAATTCCCCATCTCACATACGAAACAATCAAACTAGTCTCTGATTCTAAAACAATTCCAAATTACCAAGTAGCACCGATCCCTTACTCTGATTTAGAAAAGAAAAAGACAGTTTTGATTCAAATAACGAATTGGAGGTTTTCTCATTCTGAACACTTTTTTGTATTTTAATTCTTCGTTTTTATTCATGTTGAGTTTTCTCCTCGTATAAGATGTATGTTAACAGGTGTGTTGGAATACTTCAAAAACATGGTTATCATGTGGTTTTTTAATTTATGCTAGTTTTTGGCATGAACATTTTTGAATATTGGTACACGTAGGAAATGCAGTAGTGGTGCCCGTAACAGTGAAACAAAATGATACTCATACCAGATAGAAAATTAAGACTGTAACAGGGTGGTATAGACACAGTTGGTTATCGTGACATATAAAAGTTATTTACACCACACCAAATGTATGAAATAGACACTATGTTGGCTCTGTAACAATAAAAATAATAGTGCTCGTACCAATGATAAAAAATGATACCCCTTATACCGTATACAAGTTACACATGTACCAAAATGTATGAAAGAGACAAAGTATTAATTATCGTGACAATTTGAAAATTTTACTATCCTTAACGTAGTCTTATATCGTAACACATAGAGGCGTGATACACGTGTCAGTAAAAGAGATAAATGCAGCAAGAATACAAATCCACCCAACAAACGAAAAGAATTAGGTGAAATAATGAGATAGGACTTTAGTTTGTGATGGAAGATGCATAATTAACAAATCTTAACAACTTAATTAATACCTCTGTTTCAATTTCAAAACTAGATTTTTCACCCGTGCGATGCACGGATAGAGTTCTAGTGAAATGACCATTGATCAAATCTAGTGTTACATTTCAAATGTGAGATGAAGTACAATAAAAAAAATGTAAAGTATTCCATACATGAAGCTAGTGAATATAGTCATATGAAAAACAAAATACAAATAAATTAAAGACAATTACTTTGAATAATTAGCAAAGATGGGTTATTAGTATTTACAAATTGGAAAGGCAATTAAAAGTACACCACATCGATAAATCTCCGTAGTGACTTGGGAAAAAAAAAAGAAATATAGAAAACAAAATTTAATAAATCATAGTATTCATCCTCTTTGAACCCCCTATGACACAACTCCTTGCAATTTGCAACCTAAATCATGGTCAAAATGAAGCATTTGTTAACCAATTTTTCTATCACCATAATTAATATAAATACCAGTAAAAATAGCTCTTTTATTGATAAAGTTTTGAAAAATACCTCTTTTATTGATAGGGTTTTCAATAAAAAAGGTATTTTTCATGACCAGCCTATGAGGCCATTTATCAATAAACTAAGCTAATCTCAGTGACAGTATTTACAGTTTGTACATTCTGAGAATTCCTTACAACAGTCTAAAACAACGTCCTTGAAGTATGTCCACTGAGTCACAGATTTATATTATAATTACAAAAAAAAAAACACACACACACACACACAAAAATTAAGACAACATCAAATTAGTGTCACCTTTCTGTACTAAAAATTTTTTCATTACATACAGGCTGTGCTCACGTATCTGATTTTCAAAAGTGCCAATAAGATCTCACTCATTGTTGCATGTATCCTCTCTACCTATATAACGGTAAGTCAACATTTTACTTTCTACTGGTTTACCCATTTGAGGTTAATAACAAATTGATAATATCATTCTTTCAGAAAAAAACAAATTGATAATATCATATATATTAATGAGTTAACATAATAATAACATCTTACTTCCACAACATAGAGTTTATTTTTATGCTGAATGTATTTTTTCCTGAAACCTTGTTTAAATTTTGACTATCTTGAGCAACCTTTTTTATTTTAGATCGCTGAATGTGCATTTTTTCCTTCTTTTTTTTTTCTTTTCTCTAATCACCCATAAGTGAGGTATGTGATAAGAATCGTTTAAGAAGATGAGCACCCTTACGGGGATAAGGAGGAATGGGTGGTGAAAATGGTTGAAATGAAGGAAAGGCTAGCATTCAGGATCCATAAAAAAAGAAAGAAAGCCATAAAGTTGAATTAAAGCCCAAAAGCCCAAACGTAGAATCTGACAAATTAAGCTATGGTGCCGTACATTTTTTAAGTGGGAATAATTTTGTCAATTATGCTAGATAATTGAATAATTGTACCAGATAAACTGTTGATTAATATATATATATATATATGGATTTTTTTCCTGAAACCTTTTTTAAATCTTGAATGTCTTGAGCAACCTTTTTTATTTTTATGCTGAATGTGTATTTTTTCCTTCTTTTTTTTGTTTTCTCTAATCACCCATAATTGAGGTATGAGATAAGAATTGTTTAAGAGGATGAGCACCCTTACGGGGATAAGGAGTAATGGGTGGTGAAAATTGTTGAAATGAAGGAAAGACCAATATTCAGGATCCATAAAAAAAGAAATAAAGCTATAAAGTTGAATTAAAGCCCAAAAGCCCAAAAGTAGAATATGACAAATTAAGCTATGGTGTCATACATTTTTTAAGCAGTAATAATTTTGTCAATTATGCCAGACAATTGAATAATTTTACCAGACAAACTGTTAATTAATATATATGGATTTTGAAAATTAATTGAATGATAAGTTAACAGACTTGGAAAGATCTAATTAGTAATTAATGATTTTTTAATAAAAGTAAACTTAAAAAGAAAAAATTATAATAATAACAATAAAATAAAACCTAAAAATGCAATAATTGTACCCATAATTTCAAATAGTGAAACTTAACATGTAAATTTGTAAATAGTTTCAAAATCGTAGTGTGGTATCTAAATTCCACAAAAGGAAAATTACAAGGAGAATGGTATTTGAAACTCATAATGGCAAAAATCAGGTGACTTTTTTTTATTTGCAAAACCAACGTTTTTATCTATAATTATTTCATTCTAGTCAAATATCATATTATTTTACTATTCACATATAATAATAAATAATAAAATAATAAACACACATACCATAATAAAGTTATTTAATTTAACATGCTAAAAACAATGGCCTAAATTTTAGCTTCCCTTTCAATTGAATCCCTAAATTATCGCCCTTTCACTTTCAAATTCAAACTTCACAAAATCAACCAGGATAATTAAGTTATAATGATTGTCCTCCATTTTGTAACCATTTCTTTTCCACTATTTGTAAAAGCTTACTAGTATGTAATTTTTTTCCCTTTATTTTTTTCATTTTAAATGACATTAATTTTTAAGGGGTTTGTTAATTGTAGAAACACGCTCCATTCATTCTAATTCCTTCTAGTTCATGACTAATTCATTTCTACAATAGCTTGTTAATAACAATCACAATCCTACGCGTGATGTCTAAGAAAATTTGTTGCACTATTTTTCATTCTCAGTATATATCACATCTTAGTTTGCGAGCGGCATAATGCAAGTTCATTGTAATGATATTGGATTATATATGATAATGGATTGTGACTAAGCTTTTTATAACAATTTTACGTCCTTATATAGATAAAATCAATTGATAATGTAACGGTCTAGTAGATGACAATGTATTAAAATTATAGGTCAAATCCAAATAACTAGAAATTCAAGCTATTCAAGAAAAATATTTATTAATTTATAGTAACATTGGGAAATGACTTGTCGACTCCAAATAACTAGAAATTCAAGCTATTCAAGAAAAATATTTATTAATTTATAGTAACATTGGGGAGTGACTTGTGTAGCAAATACATTATTGCTCAACTTATACAAACCATTCCAAATACATGATCAATAATCTCGTTGAAATGAATTTGAAACTCTTAGAAATTATTACAACATTGTTCTTGATGCCTTCGCACTTGTAGGTGAATCTTTGCACCCTTTTCGATTATGCTCGCACAGACAAAATCTTTTGCATATTGGTATTCATCATTGGTCGTGACCTCTTGATAAAGATATCTATCGTTTCTTGGCTTACTAGCCTTCTTCAACAATGCAACAATTGTTAGATCTGGTTACCTAACATATCCAATTGGCATTAGATAAACAGTACCACAGAAATTAGGTTACACACTAATTATAAATTTAATGAACACAACTAACCATGAACATGTTACATTTTTCGAAATAATAAGGAACTCATGAATACAAAATCCAAAAGAGCACTTGGTAAATCTAGAAGAAGAAAAAAATACAAACAAGTGAGATCATCACCCTACTTTTGTATTTTTCCAATAATTAGTGCTACATTTTGCATGACACTCATAGAAGTGAATGGACAACATAAAACACATTAAACAAATTACAAAAATATGAATTTCCTCTGAAACCTACTACTCCTTTTTCAATATATTGATCAATTGTTTAATTTAAACACACGGGATCAGTAATCTAATTTTGTATATCATATTACGGTCGCAATTTAATTAGTTACAACAAGATTTCGCTAAATCCACATAAATTTACGTATATGAAGATCTTCATAATTACCGACCTGCCACCATCATTACCACAAAGGTCACATAGCCTCTAATGCATATCATCACCACTCGGCTATCAACAACCTCTAATTCACAAGCAATAATACAAATCCGAAATCATAATCCTTGAAGCCCAAATTCGGTGGCATTCGTTGGCTCTTCAGCTTGGTAACAGAAGTAGAAATAGAGAGAATTTGAAACCATGAGGAGAGGGAATTTGATTTATTGAATTTCCATAACCAAAACCAATATTTATGAATGAAACATTCCATTTTCACCGGATAAAATTAATATATATAGCAATTATATATAAATACGAGATATATATACACATATATTATAATATAATATAATATTTTATATATTATTAAATGTATATATGTAATATGCATATGTGCAATAAAAGCATTCTAAATATTTGATTTTTGACATTTCTAATTAGTGAGCTGATTTTTGATAAGGTGGTGAGATATTCTTGGTACTTGTTAAATTAGCCCTAACTTCAAAGGCCACAGCCACAGCCCAACGCGGCCCTCATGTGGTGCTTCCTACTATGGATTTCATGTCAAAATGTTGTGAGGTTGATAAGATAAATGGGGCTTTTGTAAAGATGCTCGATTACAAGTGTCTAGTTGAGCTTTTTATGCGGGAGATATTGGCGTTGCCTTGTCAACAAGTTGTAGTCCTCGACAGTATCTAGCAGTATTTTTCGATATTGTAGTTGATATTTGATGTTGCCGCGTATTTTAGTATACACGTAACACCACGATTTTGTCCTCTTTCAGGACATGTGGCCTCCTCAAGGTTTTGTAAATTCTCCGTGGGGAATCGCGACCCTCAGGAATTGATCCCCTAACCTGCCAAGGGACTTATAGTTAGGGCTCGGCATATGATCCGAGAACCCGACCAACCCGACTCAACCAACCGGACATGGGTCGGGTCGGGGTTACTGTTCGTACCAGGTTGGCCGCGAGTGGGGGGTTAGGGAACCCGCTTAACCTGCTGAAACCCTACCAGAAACCCGAGTCGGGTTTGACCAGAGTCGGGTTATCGGTTTCAACCTGAATTAATATATATATTTTTTTCCTAAAACCGTGTTTCATTCATGCTATTTTAATTTTCTTCAATGACAATTTCAGTTTACAACCAACACCCACACTCACACAGTCAACACTCAGTCACTCTCATTATCTCAAGAACCCTAGAACCCAAATTCAGTTCCTCCCAAGCTCCAGTGCCGCATTCGCTGACACCGCCGCATTTGCTGCTGCCTACTGCGCTGCTGCTTGCCTGCTCCTCCGCACCTGCTGTTGCCGGATTTCACCCCTCATGTTGCCGGTAAGTGGTTGCATTTTCTTTTTTTTTTTTTCTGATTTTGTAATGTATAATGATGGTACTTATATAAATCCGTCTAAGAGGCTTGCGATGGACGATACCATAAGCAATTGTAGAGGATTATCAGAGAAAGATTTACTAATAAGATCTAGAGCATCAAAGATTCAAAGCTAGAAAAAAAATAACTAAACTCGATTTTTTATTTTTTCTGAAAAGTCTGGGCCTGATTGCAATTTTGGCTTGTGTTGGGCCGGCCCAACCCGAGAACCCGAGTCAACCTGAGTTGACTCAGGCTGAGTCAGGCCAATCCTTGAGGAGTGCAATTCCCTACAGGGAATTTATAAAACCTTGATGGGGCCACGCGACCTTAAAGAGGACAAAATCGTGTTGTTACGTGTATACTAAAATAAACGGCATCATAACCCCCCCACCCAAAAACCATAAGTCCATTGCTAGGTTGGGGGATCAATCCCTGGGGGGACGCAATTCCTTATGGGGAATTTACAAAACCTTAAGAGGGCCGTGGGAATCCAAAGTGGACAAAATCGTGGTGTTACGTGTATATTAAAATACATGGCAACATCAATGTTTTAAAAATATGTCATGGTGTAAGTTAAATTAGCTAATAGTGAGACTGGTGCAATTTAAAGAAATACAGAATAGGAAGCAAAACTGAAGTCAACGTGGTAAAACCCTAAAGCGAAAATCCACAATCACCCATGCCATGAGAAAGCAACCCACTACATTGATAAACAAACATACAAGGAAGTTTTCACAAGATAATTAAACAAAACAGAGAAACCAAATAACTCCGTTGTTAGTTTTCTTTGTTTGACGGTTTTTTTGAAAGGGTTATTTAATGGTATTTTAAGTAAATAAAAAAATTTAAATTTTGGTGTGGCAATCATATCTTTATATTATTATATAGAAAAAGGAACTTGTTATTCTGGAATCATTTTCCTGCCTTTACAAATTGAACAACTATCTACTAACTTTTAAGAAAGAATAACCACACGCTACCTTTCAAGAAAAAATAACCACCCACTAAGTTTTATTTTTATTTTTTAACTTTTTACCTTTTTCCAGATTTATTTTCAACCATTTTTTTTACAATTTTCTTACAAGATGGTTACCCTCCTCAATTTTTCCCCCTTTATCCAGCAACTAACAACCACATTTTTATTTGAATTCCATGTATTTTATTTAGTCTTTCAAGCAAACACTTGCATTTTTCTTTCTTTTTTTCTTTTAAATATAACATCAGCAAATTTTAAACCACTTTTAATTACTTTTTAAATCATCTATTTTTAATTTATTGATCCTTCGAGTTTTTTGTTTTATGCTCAACCATTTCCATTTTTTAACATATTATTAATATACAGCTATATCATAAATTAAAAACTATCAACTTCCAAAAATTTCCAGCATTTTCCATAAACCTGTATAAATAAATTCCCGTGTAAAATAGATAAATTCATATTGCTTAGAAATTAAAACAAGTTAGTATTTACGGATTTCTAACACAATTAAAAGTGTGTCTCAAAGCAATATTGGACCAAAAATATTCTGAAATCTCTTTTTATTATTTTTGGGTAATTTACATCTAACGTCCTCAACCTTTAATTTTTCTTTTGGAGGTCTTCAACCTTTGCAAAAATCCCCAATTTAGTCCCTGGTGACAGAAACCATCAAATTTGTCTATTAAAGTTAATGACATTTTCAGTATAATATAAAAAATTAATATTTTAATTTTAAAAATAAAAAAAAACTAAAAAAGGAAAAAAGAAGGGGAGTCCCCCCTTGCCATTTCCGGCAGCCTTTTGGCTGCTGGAAATAACAGCAAAGGGTTGTCAGAAATGGCAACAAAAGTACTACCACTTCTGACAGCCAAAACGCTGTCAGAAATGGCAATAGGGGGGAGACTCCCCCTTTTTCTTTTTCTTTTTTATTTTTTTATTTTTTAAATTAAAATATCAATTTTTTCCCTGTTAATTACACCTAACGTCCCCAACCTTTTGATTTTTTTAGATTATGTCCACAACCTTTAATTTTACTTTTGGGCTTCGACAACCTTTTAAAAGTACTACACTTAATATCCTTGTAACTGTTTCCATCTATTTCTACCATTAAATTTGGGGTATTATGGTAAAATATAAAAAATTAAATATTTTAATATTTAAAATTTTAAAAAAAAGGTACGGGAGAACCCCCATATGTGCCAAGGGCTGCCATTTCTGACAGCACTTTTCTACTATTTCTGACAGCTATTGGGTGCTGCCATTTCCGGCGGCACAGGGGGAAGACTCCTCCCAAGGCTGCTGAGGGATATACCCCATCTTTTTTTTTTTTTAA
>CAVNYN010236832.1:0-32214 GCA_963692815.1 Nyctanthes arbor-tristis
TGAAGTCGTGAGTCCTAACACATATCCATCATATAACTTTCTCTAAATCTTTGCATATATTTTATTTACTTAATTTTATTAACTTGTTATTTTATTTTCGTTTCTTAATAAAACTCAAGATTTAATCATTCAAATAGAGTTGGAACTAATAATTTTGGTACTCAATCTGATCCTCGTGGGAACGATAACTCGGACTCATTGTCCACTGTATTACTTATTCGACCCGTACACTTACAAATGTCATACAAATATTTTAGCGAACAAGTTTTTGGCGCCATTGCTGGGGATTGAGATTGATATCAATACCAATTAGTTTGAGCTTTACTTTGAATTTTATTTTTCTATTTGATTTATTTGCCTTGTTCTTTTCAGGATGGATGATGGCTATGACTGATGCTCAAACGCAAATTTGTTTATGAAAACAACTAAAGTGTATGGAGAATGGATGAATGGTTTAGTTGCACAATTGAAGGAACATAAGAAAAAATTTGAGAGTCAGATGATAGAAATTGATTTAGTGTGTGATTATTGCTGTACAAATCATGCACTAAGTGATTATTCCGTTGCACATCTAGCACCTCTAGATCATTTAATATGTGAATTTTGTGGTGAATATTAGGAATTAAATGATTGTCCATATGTACAATTAGCTCCACAATGGCACAAGTAGGCAAAATTTTTGGGGAATGATAAAGGACAACAAGATGGAATCTCTCAAGTTATCAACCATTCTAATACTCTCCATGAAGAGAAAGTATCAGAAACCTCCATTATAGAAGAAGAACATGAGAAGGATGAAGAAGTGGCCTTAGAAGAGCAAGCTCCAAAAATCACTTTTGATGATGAGGCAATTGTCAAGTAGCCCTCTGATTTCAAGTGTTTGAAAATTGATTTTGTAATCCAATTTGATGAGGAGGTTGATGACACGCCCCACCCCTAGTACCTCTAACTTATTAGAAGTGTGACGTGCGCCGATGATAAATTTCAACTAAAAGCTAGAATTTACCGTCAAGGTTTGTGAACATACTAATTATCCTAGAAAAATTTCGACAGCATCTCTCCTAATTTATTAACAAAAACCAACTTGTATCAATTCACAAAGCCAACACATCAATATCTCACAAACTAATAATTTTTCATTATAAGCAACATCACCTCATAGATCAAAGAATGTATTAAACCAAACATGATTCACCCAATTTCCAACTATATGCTAATAACCTTACACATGTCAACCTTATAAATCATAGGATTAATAAATCTTATAGCAAATTAATTTCATTACGAAATAGCAGGCTCGATCTTGATGTGTTGCCCAAACTCCCATTGCTACGTGGAAGGAAAAACATTTAGGAAAAACATATGAGCTAACTAGCCCAGTGAGTAGAGTTTTTAAATAAACATGCTTTTGGAGAATCAAGATATATGAGGTTGAATTCATCTCACATCAAAACATTTTAGATCGGAAGAGCACACTTCAATGCTAGAGAACTTCATGGAAATCATTTCATTCCAAGAATCATAATTTGAAATGTAATTCCAGTACAACATCAACATTGATAGAATCGTTACATGTTAGAGAACATCATGAACATCATTTCGTTTAATAGTCATCATAAATTCACTAGAAAATATCATAAAAATAATTTCATTTAATTTCAAGATCATCATAGAATTTTTCCCAGAGAGTATCCAACATCTCATGATCATAATATTAAGTCATACGCGCGTAGACATCAGCTTGAGTCATAGGTACCTTATGACCCTTCGCTTTAGGCGGCACCACAACCAGCTTGAGTCACAGCTAACACATACGCCCCTTTGACTGGGTGACATTCATTTGGTCATCTTGAGCTATAGGCCCTTTTACCCGTAGGCGGCATATTCATAACATTGGATAAACATTTGGGGGTTTTCATGCATCACAAATCATGTTTCAAATCAAACATTTCTCTAAAATCATAAAGCATCATTTCATATAAACATTCATCCATTGAATTCCAATAAACCAAATCCTTGAAAATCCTTGAATATCTCATTCATCAATTTCATCAACTTTTCAAATGAAAGAATAAGTTTTCAAAGCAATCCATAAAGACACTTTATCATAAATTTCATAGCATCATATAACTTCATAACATAATAAATTTCGTTTTAAGAAAATATGGAAAGTTCCACTCACCGACTAAGTAGCCTCCTTTCGTGTTTCATTCCCTTTGATCTTTATTATTTCCTTCGACATTATATAAAAATTATGTTTCACATTTAATTCCTTTCTATTACTTATTTCACACATATAACTCAATTCTCTACTTAAACTAAAACATTAAACTTCCTTGGCATTACAAATTCTCTACTTCATTAAATTTCCTAAGATTTCTTCACTTCCCAATTAAATGTATAGTTGTTCTTTTCATATGATTATTCTAGACTTTACTTCATTAAATATCTTTTCACATTAAAATCTTAAATTCCCTCCAAACATAAAACAACTCTTCATCTTTAAACACAATCTTTAGCCCGTAACAACTTTCCACGTTTGCTATTAAATATTAAGTCATTCCTTAATTGCATTTATTCTTAACTTCACCAAATTCCTCAATACCACGGTATTATTCCATAAAATCATAACATCAACTTACATATAAAATTTCTACTTATTTTCTCCAAATAAAATTTCATCTTTATACTCTATCATAAACCTCAAACTTCATAACCAAGTAACTCTTCCGATCTCCACTAAAATGTGTAGTAAATAAAATTACAACTTAGTAGGTATGTTCAAAAATTTCCATAAACCTTATACAAAATTTCCATCAATTAGTGTACCACTTATTGTATCAAAACTCAATTCAACTCTTCAACAAAGATTGAGTTCCCTTATTTTGGGCAGTGCACTTTTAAGACCATTTTATACTCAAGAACTATGTCATATGTTTATGAAATTCTCCTAGGATGTGGAAAACTCATATAAGTTCATCATATATGAAATTGAGCTCAAGAAAAATATGTTAGAGATCGGAAAATATTCCTATACTTCCTAGAAATCTGTTATTGGGTCAGCATTGACCAACCTCACAAAACATGTCATAAAAACTCCTACCGGTCTTCAGATAGTGTCATTCCAATTTTGTATGATAGATAACTCATAGAAGATCATTTCTTAACTTGTATCGTGTTAAAATTCAACAGATACTATCATTTATGACCCTCCAAGGTTGAGGGGCAGAACCATCCTCACATAGTTTAATTTCAGCCCTAATTCTTTTATTAGACTTGCACATGTGTGCTTGGCTTCTTAGAATTCATTCTTACCCTCTTATGCTTTCATTTTCATTAAAGAAGACATAGCTTCCTTCTTCCAATTAATCCGAAACTTCGTTTAATTTAAGAAAATACTATAGAATTCACTTTTAAGTTCCAGAGAATACTTCTTTCAAAATTTCAGCTTTAATTGTTCCTTCTTAACCCATAATTTCATATACTAGCTCTATATAATCCTATATTAAATCTTGTATGGTTCTATTTTCATGTCCAAAAATAATTTCACAAGAAAATTTCATAAACCTTGAATGAAAGTTTTATCTTAAACTACATAAGTTAAAAGCTTAAAAACAATTAACACTTACTTATACCCACCCTTAATTTCTCCTTTCCCATTAAAGACTTCAAAACTTCATTTAACTAACTACTACAATGGATTTCATTCTTAAGTCCCAAATAATACTTCTTCAATAAATCTTCAGCTTTAATCTTCCTTCTTAACTATGATTTCATAACGAACTTTACATAATATTTTATACTAGGCTTTGTATTATTCTAGTTTCTTGCCTAAGAATAATTTTACACCATTTAATCATATAGAAAACCAAATCATAATCAACTACTCAATTCTATAAAACTTCTTAACCAACTAAACCTTAAAATTTACATGAAACCAAGGCAAAAGTGAGTATTACTTACATATATTGATACTTCTTTGGTCTTCTTCTCAATTCTCCAATTTCCCCAATTTTTTTTCCTTGCTCGATCTCCTAGCTCGTCCCTCTTGGCCTCTTTTCCTCTCGGCTCTCCCTCTATGTCTCTCCGTAAGAAATGGCCCAATTCAAGAGAAATTTCTAGATAATTAGGAAATTTGCACATAAGGCCTTTTAACTTCTTGCTTTGATATAAGTTGGTCCTTAACTTTATGTATTATTTCATTGAAACTACCAACTTATAATATAATTTCATATAAATCTCAAACTTATTTAATTGCTTAAATGATAACCCAAAAAATTAAATTAATGTATCTTATCTACTTTGACCTTGACTTGATTATTCCACCTTTGACTTTTGGTCCATAAAATTTGAGATGTCACAGTTGAAGTTTTCATAGTGCACTTTGAGATCAATAGAGATGCCAGTCCATGTTTACATGAAAGAACACAGTAAATTTTTGGGTAAAGCCTGAATATGAGAAGAAAGTCAATCTTGGCAAGCTAGGCAGAGTATCAAAAGCTCTATTTAGTGTTCTCTAAAAATTATTTCTTATAGTCAAGCTCTAGACTATAAATAAAGTACTGAATGGAGGTAACCCGTTGTTTTATTTTATTGCATTGCATTACATATAGATTCTAGGACTTGCATTAGAAATTAGGACACGTTTTCTTTATCTCGTTTAATTTAAATTTTACTTGCTGGGAATCATGGTTGTCCTTTTTTTTTAATTATTTTGACAGGTTTTTCCCCTACTCCATCCGTCCCATCAGACCACGATCCAGACTCATCATCAGTCATTCCCCTAGGGAGTTCCTAAAGCCCTTTCTCTCGATTTTTTTAATCTACATTGGGACAATATAGAATTTAAGTGTTGGGGAAGGATTATATGTGATTTATTTTATCTGGCTGATGTATATTTTTGCTAACTCTTGGTCTGTACTTAACCTGCATATTGTCTAGATTTAAATTGTGTATATTCAAAAGTATTCTTCATTATTTGGAGTTTTTGTGTTTAGTTGTTTTTGTGATAAGTAAACAATTCTTTCTTCTTTTCACATAATCATACCAGTACAGGCTATACATAACCAAATTGAACAGATCGGAAGAGCGTCTGTAGGGAAAGAGTGTAGGCAATGGTGCCCCACACTTATTTCTTAGCTCTTCCGATCTCATCAATCCACTAGTCCACTGGTTTGGTAAAAATATACATTATTTTTGGCTCAATACTAGTATCAAGGGGTGTAAAGAAAAAAAATCAAGCCATAAAGCTCAAAGGGGTTATCCAAAAGATAATTAATTGATAAGGTAGGCTTTTGGCTAAAGTAGTTAATCAAGAAAGAGGTCTTAATCATATTCATGTAATACATGTAACAATGTAGCCTCAAATAGAAATAAAATAAGTTCTAGAAAAACGAACCCATGGAAGAATATCACACATTAATAAAGATAGTGAGACTAAAAAAAATGTGGCAGTCAAAAGCTCAAAAAAATCTCACCGGGTTAAATTAGTCAACTTAATCAAGCCATAACCAATTTCAGGCAAAGTAAATTACTAGAAGGTGCGAGATCACTTATTCAATCGTGTTATGAATCCTTCTAGGCTAAAATAATTAAACTACTTGTTTTTCTTCTCTTTTTTTCGCTCCGTTTTTTTTTTTAAACTCTAGCATTACTTAAGAACCTAGTTCCAGTGAAGCTACCATTTTTTTAATTTCAGAAATTAACAAGTAATTGCCTCATGACCAACCAAGATTCTCAAACTAAACAAGATAAAAAAAATAACAATAAAGCACTTAAACAACAATAAAGCACTTAAACTCTTCCCACATTTAAACTCTACGTTGTCTCCAATGTATAATGAAACAACACAAAAAGAAAGGAAGAAATCAAGAAAATGGCAAAAAATAAACTAATATTTTTTCCATAGAATTGCATGAATGAATAGGGCATTGGAGGGGCAAGTTCTAGGTTCCTTTGTTGCACAATTTTTTTTTTTTAAATGTAAAATTCTTAATCCTACCATCTTTACTAGAATTGCCTAATCCTAAAGTTATTGTAACCTTAGTGCATGTAATCTAAATAAAGTACGTAAAGAAGAAACAAATAAAAGATAAAGAAATAGAAAGGAACGAAATTACTGGGTGGGTTGCCTCCCGCCAAGCGCTTGTTTATAGTCTTGAGCCTGACTGTGTCAGATATCATAGTGGCTTGTGTAAGGCTTTAATGCCTTTAATTTGCATGCTGCCAGGAAGATGAACCTCCTTTATTTTCTACTTCCAGACCCGGACCTTCTTTCTTTTTCCTTATCTTTAGCTACAGCTTCAACATTCAGTTTTTCCTCTAGTTTTTCTTTAACATCCACTTTACCAGTAATATGATCAATTCAATATACCTCTTCCTGGTTAGATGGCTGTTCAATGGGCATGAAAATATTGAAAGTGTCCTGCTCTTCTTCAACCCTCAAGATGAGCTCTCCTTTCTCAACACCAATTAAGGCTCTACCAGTAGCTAAGAATGGTTGGCCTAAAATCAAAGGCAGATTCTAATCTTCCTCAATGTCTAAGATAAGAAAATCTGCTGGAAATATGAATTTGTCTACTATGATGAGCACATCTTCAACCACCCTATGTAGGTATTTTATGGACCTATTAGCTAGCTGCAATGAGACATTTGTAGCGATTGCTTTCCCCAAGTTTAATTTGCTGTAAATAGACAATGGCATAAGATTAATACTTGCACCAAGATCGCATAATACATTATCAAAATTAAATTACCCAATAGTGCAAGGTATTTTGAAACTCCCTGAATCTTTTAATTTAGGAGGTAATTTGTTTTGTAAGATTGCACTGCACTCCTCTATCAAAGCTACAATCCCAAAATCTTCTAACTTTTTCTTATTGGAAAGAATTTTCTTTATGAACTTGTAGTATTTAGGCATCTGTGCTAGAGTATATAGCGACCGAAAATTTTAAAACTATAAACTTTACAATTCCAAATTCTTAAGTCGCGTTGCTACCAATTTCTTCGAATTTAATTCTTTAACTTAATTTAATTATACATAATAAAGATTTATCTTAATCAAGAATTTATTTATTTATTTACTTATTTACCATTTATTTAGCCATTTAAATAAGTTACTCATAAATAACATTTTACAAATTTTCTTTTATTCATTAGCCAATGGTTCAGATTAGAGGTACGTGCGAGAGGGTTTTCGTTGTTTGGGATAGATGCTTGCCATTTGAGTTTGATCCGGCTAGGACTATATCAGAGAATATCTTGGCTTACCGCATGGCATGTCATGATGCCTTATCCTGTGACTTACCTACTGACGACGCAGCCTCTATTAGCCACCTGATCTCCATATTTCCTGAGGGCAGACAATTACTGATTTCTGAGTTTTATGAGGATCTGAGAAGGCGTCGGGGAGTAGATGTTGATTTCCCGACATTCTGTGATGAGCTTGTGATGAGTTCAGGGAGACTCTTTCCACCAGAGCCAGTGCATGCTCCATTGCCAGAGGAGGAGCCTATGGAGATAGAGTTGGAGTTAGACCAAGTTGTACCTGATGCTGAGTCTGGGGTATATGGACCTTCCCCATATGCACCCGGTACACCTGAGTACATCCCTAGCACTCAACCACCAGGATTTAGGAGTTGGCCTGATGAGTAGAGTAGGTAGTTGGAAGGAGTAGTAATGAGAATTGTATCAGCATCAATGGTTATCTTTAAATCTCAAGTTAAGCTAGTTGACTTAAGATGTTATCTCGAATTTTGTACTCCTCATTGAAGGATTTTAAATGTTAATGAAAGCATGTTTCTTTTTTCCTTCCTCTGTCGAACTATTTATGATGATATATGTTTCGTTCTATGAAGTGCAAGTAAAATAAATTTGATTTTTGCCTTGTGATGGAAAGGAAATGCCACGAGGTGAATCTCAGAACAGCATAATCAGGGAGTTACTCCAGGCAGTACTGAGCATAGACAGAATGCACCTGCTCCGCCAATGGCCCCAGCTATGTCTATGGTTGAACAGTTTCGCAGGTGCAGACCACCCAGGTTTGAGGGCAGTAATGACCCCGTAGCCGCAGAGGAGTGGCTTAGATCCCTAGAGAAAATATTTTGACATATCTCATGCCCTAACGATCAGAAAGGTTCTGTGTGCTGAGTTTATGCTGGAGGGTCATGCTGGCCATTGGTGGGACTCTGTCTGCTAGACCAGAACTCTGGAGGTGCAAGGGAACTTGACTTGGGAACAATTTAAGACCAATTTGATCAACAAATACTTTCCACAGGCCTTGTGAGATCAGAAGGAGTCTGAGTTTCTAAACTTGAGACAAGGAGATTTGGACATCACTGATTATGAGAGAAAGTTTGAAGAACTCTCCCTCTATGCCCCACACTTGGCAAGCACTGAGACCATGAAGGCCAGGAGGTTTGAGAGAGGCCTACGCCTAGATATCCGCCAGATTGTGTGCTCTCACTCCTTGCCCACTTACGGTCAAGTTTTGAGAATGGCTCAGACTGGGGCTTATTCTGGTCCATGATCCAGTGGATAGGGGAACAGAGGAAACCAACAAAATCAGGGCAATAGAAAGTGGCATGGACAGTCTCAGAATCAGAACAAGAATTATACACCAACCAAGAAACCAAACACTCAGACCACTAGAAGACAGCCTGGTAATACTTTTCCTCCATGTCCCAATTGTAAGAAGATGCACAAGGGATAATGCTTATGGGGCAAAGGAGTCTGCTACAAGTGCAGTCAACCAGGCCATTTTGCATCAAACTGAGCAAATGCACCTGCTCAGAGCAGTGATCAGAAGAAGAATGTGGAGTAGGCTAAGAAAAGAAAGGTACGAGTGTTTGCCATGACCCATGAGGATGCTGTCGACGATGCTAATGTGATTGGAGGTATACTAATTAATTTTAAGTATTCCTATATATGCCTTGTCTAATCTTAGGAGTTAAGAAATTCCTAATATGGTAATCATAATATGATAACAGGTATATTTATGTCTCTAGTATCCCTGTATATGTCCTGATAGATTCAGGTGCCACATATTCCTTTATCTCAGTTTTATGCCTAGCTAGATTGAAATTAGTAGGTGAGAAAGTAGGTAGTACTCTGGAGGTTAGTATACCATTAGGTGGAACCATTAATACTAATAGGGTGGCCCCAGATGTACCAATTGACTTTGATGGGTTGGTACTAAAAGCAGGCCTGAATGTGATTGAGATGAAAGACTTTGACATCATCTTGGGCATGGACTGGCTAAGTAATAATCGTGCTACTATCTTATGCCATGAGAAAGAAGTGGAGTTTCGGAAAAATGGAGATGATGTGTTTAGATTTTATGGCTCGAAAGTGAAGGCACTCCCCCGCCTTATTTCAGCCATGCAAGCAGAGAAACTTCTGGCAAAAGACGGTTGTCAAGGATATCTAGTTAGTTTGCAGGGTAGACTATCTGAAGAGATCACCCTTGATTGTGTGCCGATTATCCGCGAATATGCAGACGTATTTCTTGAGGATCTACCTGGCCTTCCATCAGGTAGGCAGCTCGAGTTCTATTGAGCTAGTACCTGGAGCAGCACCAGTTACTAAGGCTCCATACCATATGGCACCTAAGGAATTGTAGGAATTGAAAATCCAGTTTGAGGAATTGCTAGAAAAGGGTTTTATAAGGCCAAGTGTTTCCCCGTAAGGAGCACCTGTCTTGTTTGTCAAGTAAAAAGATGGCAGTATGAGAATGTGTATCGATTATCGAGAACTTAACAAGCTGACAATAAAGAATAGGTATCATCTTCCGAGGATTGATGACCTATTCGATCAGCTGAAGGGTGTTGCTGTGTTTTTGAAAATTGATCTGAGATCTAATTACCATCAGCTAAAGATCAAGCTAGCGGATATACCAAAAACAGCTTTCCGAACTCGATTCGGGCACTATGAATTTACAGTAATGCCGTTCGGTCTTACTAATTCCCCCGCAGTATTCGTGTACCTGACGAATCGAGTTTTCCACCAGTATTTGGATAAATTCGTCATCGTCTTCATCGATGACATATTGGTTTACTCTAGGTATCCAAAGCTACATGAGGAACATTCGAGGATTGTGCTGGATACATTGACGCCAGAGAAGTTGTATGTCAAATTCAAGAAATGCGAATTTTGGCTTGAGAAAGCTGGATTTCTTGGCCACATTGTCACGGCCAGAGGAACTGAGGTTGATCCTTCTAAAGTTGAAGCTGTGACAAATTGGCCGATACCTACTAGCACTGGAGATGTAAGGAGCTTTCTAGGATTGGCTGGGTATTATCGACGATTCATAGAGGGTTTCTCCAAAATAGCAGGACCTATGACTCAGTTGACTAGAAAGGGGGTTAAATTTCAGTGGTCAGATCGGTGTGAGTAGAGTTTTCAGGAATTGAAGAAAAGGTTAATTTTTGCTTCGATTCTGACAATACCGGATGGTACTGAGGGTTTCGTCATTTACGCAAATGCCTCCAAGCATGGGTTGGGGTGTGTACTGATGCAGTACGGAAAGGTGATAGCTTATGCTTCAAGACTGTTGAAGCCCTATGAGCAGAATTATCTGACTTATGATTTAGAGCTCGTAGTAGTAGTGCAGGCCTTAAAAATTTGGCGCTACTACCTGTATGGGAGTAAGTGCAAGATTTACACTGATCATAAGAGTCTAAAATATTTCTTTACTCAGAAGGAGTTGAACATGAGACAACGTCGATGGCTTGAGCTGGTGAAAGATTATGACTGTAATATTCTTTACCATCCGGGTAAAGCTAATGCTATTGCAGACGCATTAAAAAGTAAGAGTGTTGGACATTTATTAGCACTGGGAACAGTGCAAGACTAGCTAATTTAGGATTTCCAAAATTTGAAGATTGAGGTGCGAACCCAATCAACCCAAAGATTTGGTAGGTTGGTGAATTTGATTGTCAGGCCAGACTTAAGGGAACGAGTTATAGCTGCTCAGAAAAATGACAGCTTTTTGCAGAAGATCCGTAATGGAGTGGGGACTCCTCAGAGATCAGGATTTGAGATTGCCTCTAATTCAGCACTCATGTTTATGGGTCAACTCTGTGTTCTGAAGGATGAGCAAATTAGAAATGAAATTTTAGCTGAAGCCCATTCGGCTCCTTATGCAGCACATCCAGGAGGGACAAATATGTATCGAAACTTGCGTAACTCTTTCTGGGGGAGAAATATGAAAGGAGACATTGCAAAGTTTGTATCTCGATGCCTAGAATGTGAACAGGTTAAAGCCGAGCACCAAAAGCCATCAGGGTTACTTAACCCTTTGGATATACCTAAGTGGAAATGGGAAAAGATTACGATGGACTTTGTAGTGGGTCTACCTAGATCAGTAAGAGGTTACTCATCCCTTTCAAAATTAATATTTTACAGATTTGGAGTCGGAGGAGATGTCTGAGCAATGGTGGCTTTCAAAATAAATTAAATTACCTTTATTTTGAATGACTCAAACTTTGTTTAAGTACTTGGAAAACTTTTGATGTCTTGTGAAACAGTTGACTATCACTGACAATTATCTTTTATATTATTACTTTTGAATCAAGATATTTTCTACTTTATATCACTCTTGATTCATTTTGATTTATTTTATTTAAAAAAGAGAAAGAATTTATTAACGTCTCGGGTGCTCAGAACCCGGGGCGTTACAGAGTATCTGCGAGTGGGATATTTATGTGTAGCTGTTTGAATACTTCAAGGAACTTCGAGTACTGTTTGTCCAGTTTGTGTTTCATAAGTCTTTGAGGATATAGAATTGGAGGCACATAGGCTTTTACTGCTGGCTTGTCTATATTTTCATGTCTCTCTACTTTGTCCTTTTCAGTTGATCTATCTTTTCATGTCTCTCTGCTTTATCCTTTTCAACTGGTCTATCTTTTTGTTCAAGTTGCTCACTATTATTTGGCACCAAGTTTTCATTCACAATTGGCCTTTCAACCTGAATTTCTGGCAATTGTAACCCACTTCTAGTTGTAATGGCATGCAACTGCTCTCTTTGATTTATTTTTGTATCACTAGGCAGTGTACCTGGTGCTCTAATTGCCACAATTTTTGCCATCTGACTCATTTGGGTTTCCAAATTTTTAATTGCAGCCCCTTGATTTTGGAGAGTTTACGCAGTTTCACTCATGAACTGATTGTTGACGTCTAAAAATTTCTGAAACATCTCTTCTAAAGGGCTACTTCCACTTTTTGTTGTTGAAACCTCGAGGGAGGAATGGTTGTCTAATTATCTTTCCAAGAAAAATTAGGATACTGCCTCTAAGCTGGATTGTAAATCTGTAAGTATGGGCCACCCAAATTTCTCTGATTATTTCCCACATAATTGATCTGTGTATATGTACCAAGATATGCTACAGGACAATTAGAAGTGGCATGATTAGCACAACAATAGTCACATACTAGAGATGCTTGGACCGAATTAATAGACTGCTTTGATAAAGTATCCAACTTTTTTGTTAAAACTACTAATTGTGCTGATATAAAGGTAAGGGCATCCACTTCATGAATTCCATCAGCTTTTGGCATTAAGCGATCTGAGTACCATTGGTAGCTTTTTACTGCCATCTTCTCAAAAATTTCAGCTGCCTCTTCATAAGTTTTGTCCATGAGAGAACCCCCGGATGCTAAATCTACATGTTTCTTGTTCTCATCAGTCAACCTATTGTAAAAATTTTGCACAATAAGCCAATCTGGGATTCCATGATTTGGGCATCTCCTCAACATGTCATTGTATCTGTCCCATGCCTCAAAAATCCGTTATCCCTGATTCTGACTAAACGAAGTGATCTCCCTTTCTGATTTTCAAAACTCTACCCAGTAGAAAGAATTTATCCATAAATTTCTATGTTAGATTCACCCAGGCAGTGATTGAATTTGCTGATAATAAGTAAAATTAAGTTTTAGCTTTACCCCTAAAGGAGAAAGAGAACAATTTCATTTTTATTGTCTCAGCCGGCACTCCATTTATCTTGAACATCCCATATATTTCTTCATACTTCCTCAGATATTCATTCGGATCCTCTTCTGGTAAACCATTGAACTGCACTGTCGTTGAACTAGATAGATAGTCCTTGGCTTGATTTCATAGTTAGCAGCAGTAATAGCCGGTAGAACTAAGCAAGTCAAATTGTTTCCAACAGTAGGCATGATATACTCTCTCAATGGCCTGTTTACGTTAGCAGCTCACTCTTGAATCGCTTGATTATCATTAGCTGGATTATTGTTAGCTGGATTATTACCGTCTATTTCAGCCATCTTTCTCACAAACCTTTATTGCCTGAATCTAGCTCTGAGAGTTCGTTCCATTTCCAGGTCATCTGGTTGTAAGTCTTTTGCTCCACTTCTACGCATGTAAATCTGCAAAAATAAAGATAAAAGTTTTAAGCTAAAGCAAAATTGAATAATATCAATATCAAATTCAATCCCCGGCAATGGCGCCAAAAACTTGGTCGATAAAATATGTTTGTGAAATTAGTAAGTTTACGGGTCGAGCAAGTAATATTGGACAATGAGTCCGGATTATCATTCTCAGGAGAAAACATTCAAGCACGCTCTAGCTGAAACAATCAAAATTGGAGTTTGTTTGTAAAAGCAAATAAATAAAAGTAAAAACTAATAAGTAATTAGGAATGACAAGGGTGATTATGAAAGTTTCTTCAAGAATTTTATACTTGGGACTCACAACTTCACTACCATCGATTCCCCTAGCTACCCATTCATTGATTCAACAAAGACCAATCCTAGTTAATGATCGAATTTCACGTAATTAATTAACTACTTCTCTCAGAGCTAGTCAATCCTACTCAATTAGACTCCCTCACCTATCTCTAATTGAGCGCGTTAACAGCCCACTTAAGTGCATTAATCAACAAGAAATCCATATAGGCCTTCCCGAAATTCAACCTACGGTGATCGCACTAACCACAAGAAAATCTCTTTGTCTTGTCTAAATCAAAGATTCGTATTGCATAAACTAACTAAAATATTCTTTTCTTGAGTTTAATAAAAGTTCATAGATTCATTCATCTATTAGCTAAAAAGATGAACACAATGAGCCTTAATTTGTAACATACATTGCTTCTACATTGTGCCCGCAATGCATCCTCCATTGTGGCCGCAACGAATAAACTTCACGCCCAAGATTTTTTCCTCTTCTTTTCGATCCTCTATCTTTTTCCTTGTTACGTTTTGGTCCCCAAACAGCAGAATGTTTGTAACATTAGTCCAAAACCATCCAAAATCATGCAAATTCGATCCGAATCAATTCTCTACACTCCTTCTTGAACTATAACCTAAAAATAAACAAACACAATAAACAAACACACACATAAATATGCACTTTTGACCAAAAATTAAAACACTTAAACAGAACTTGGAGTATTTAATGAATATAAATTATACGCCTATTGTTGTGAAAAGAACATGACACCAGAAGAGGCTTTGACTGGAGCCAAACCCTCAGTTGCGCCCTTTCGATTATTTGGATGTCTCTTACATGTTCATGTACTTGATGCCAAGAGAACTAAACTGGAAGACAATAGTTTTATTTGTGTATTGCTTGGAGTCAGTAAGGAATCCAAAGCTTTCAGACTTTATGATCCAATATCAACAAGGATTGTGGTAAGCAGAGATGTCAGATTTGAAGAAGATAAATGTTAGAACTGGGACAAATAAGAATTACAAAGAGTCCATTACGGCTGATTGGTAATGGAGTGACAACGAAGGAATTGCTATGAGTGGTGTAAATTGAGAGGACAATGAAAGAAACAATGATTCAAAGGAAGTGTAGTCAAACTCTACAAACAATATGTCACTTAACTCCTCTGAGGAAAGGCTTAAACGATCTAACAATTTGGATGGTATGCGAGTAGTGAGCAACTGTGTAAAGAAAAAGATGTGGCTAATCTGGAGAGATGGACTAGTATAAAGCACGCCTAGTATCTAAAGGCTATGCTCAACAATATGGAGTCAATTATACTGAGGTATTTGCACCTATTGCAAGAGATCGATACAATGAGAATGATCATTGCACCTACTACACAAAGAGGTTGGATAATATACCAATTGGATGTGAAGCCAGATTTTCTACATGGTGAACCAACTGAAGATGTGTTCATTAAACAACCAAGGGGCTATGAGAAGAAAGACAGTCCACACAAGATACTTTAGCTGAAGAAGGCTCTATATGAGCTTAAGCAAGCACTATGAGCTTGGTTCGATTGGATGGAAACATATTTTGTGAAAGAAGGATTCGACAAATGTCCCAGCGAGCACGCTTTGTTTGTCAAGAAAAGTAAAGAAGGTAAAATTCTGATTGTTAGTATTTATGTTGACGATCTTATTTTTAGTGGTGATGATGAGTCCATGGTTGAAGAATTTAAGAGTTCTATGATGCATGAATTTGATATGACTAACCTGGGAAAGATGAGGTATTTTCTTGGTATTGAAATGCTACAAAGAGATGATGGGATTTATATTTGCCAAAGAAAATATGCCTTGGATGTGCTAAAGAGATTTGGAATGAAGAGATTTGGCATGGAAGAGAGCAATTCTGTGCTTAATTCCAGGGTTCAAAGTTTGCAAGGATACAACTGCAGTTAAAGTGGACGTAACTTTCTTCAAACAAATTGTAGACAGCCTCATGTATTTAATAGTTACTCGGCCTAATTTAATGATTGTTGTAAGTATTATTAGTCGATCTAGGGGGCAGCCAACTAAGCGACACTTATAGCACCAAAAAGGACATTGAGATACGTGACGGGGACGACCAATTTTGGGATTTTTTACAAGAATGGAGAGGGTGAAAATTTGATTGCTCATATAGACAGTGATTATGCTCATGATGTAGAGGACAGGAACAGAACGTCAGGTTAGGCTTTCTTCATTAGCTGGGGAGCAGTCTCAGGGTCGTCCGAGAAACAACCTATTGTTACACTTTCAACAACCAAGGCAGAGTTCGTGGTTGCTACATTTTGTGCTACTAATGCCATTTGGATGAGAAGGATTTTAGAGAAACTTGGTCACCCACAACATGGCAGTATTACTATGTTTTGTGATAACAATTCAAGGATCAAGCTATCTAAGAATCTTGTGATGCATGGATGTTGCAAGCATATTGATGTTTGTTTTAATTTCCTGCGTGATATCACGAAGAGGGAACTATGGAGCTAATTCACTGTAGAACTCAATAACATATAGCAGATGTGATGACCAGGCCTTTTAATTTAGATGTGTTTCTGAAACTTAGAGCTTTACTTGGAGTTCGTTGAAGTAAACTAATTAGTAATTAGTTTAAGGGAGAGAATGATGAGTTTGCAAATATTTTTTCTGGTAGAATTTATTCTCTGTTTTGAATAATCCATGGTAACTAGGGAATTAAGATAAAGTTTGACTCTTTCTTTATGTTATAAACGTATGTTAATTTTTTTTCTTTCAGTTATGCTTCGTGTAGGCTATTTAAGCCATTAATTTGTCATTTAATAACATCTCATTCTCTCAAGAATAATTATGTTTTACTCTGTTGAGTCTCTGATTCACAATAGTGGGAGTGTAACTATGACTCGTCAGATTCGAGTTGCCACTCACCGGAGTTGACTTGTGAGTTGTGACTCATCGGAGTTTAGTTGTGACTTGCAGGAATCAGGTTGGGACTCGGTGTTCTTGACACAAGTCTCTAGAAAATTGTGACTTGTGATGGTCATAACAGTCACAATTGACCACTTGATTTTCCCCAAAAATGGTATATTGTTTCCTAAGTTTGTAAAGTATTCTCAAAAAGTTTGTATTTATCAAGTTATCCAAATCTATTGTTATCTAAATCAAAGATAGTATTCTACCCTTTTTCCTACTTAAACATGGAACAATTAGATTTCTTCATTGATATCATATTTACTTTTTGTTTTCTTTCTTTTTTGTTAAAATTAGTTTTACTATTTTATTATCGGGTCAGTATTTCAATTATCTATTATCTATATATATATATATATATCTAAATCAAGAGTAGACTAAATATGTTTTCACGCCCAAATTGCTGACGTCATAGTTGATGTCATATTTTGTTTTTTATTATTTTATTCTTTTATTTTTTTAAAATGTTTAATTTGTGCAATTTAACCCTAAAGTTTCATCCTATTGTGTAATTTAATCCTAAACTTTTAAATTTGACAATTTCAATCTCAAATTTCACATTTTTTTCGTGATCTAACTTTTTTACTTAAAAAGAAAATAATACCCTCCAAATCTCATTAACTTAAAATCTATATCTATATCTATATTATATTATATTATATTATATTATATTATATTATATTATATTATAATAATATAAATCAAGTTTAGTTTATGCCATATATATTTCTCGCATTTGACTGGTGTTGTAAGATAACTAATGACGTCATGTTTTGCTTATTTTCTCATGTTTTCCTCTACCGTGGATATAGATATAGTCTTCTATTATTATCTAAAAAGACAATGGTACCATGTTTTGCCAGATTTTCTTCCCGTGCATCGCATAGGTGCTATACTAGTAATAAATAATATACGAGCAATTCTATTTTCATAAAGAATTTTTATTTCCACACCACATTATAAATGCACAATGGTTAAAAGACATTTTTAATTAATACACCACTATCAATTTATACATATGCCCATAAAAGTAATTATATATAATCAATATATAAAATCACATCAAAGATTTATATTTCTTTATATATTACATCTAGCACTTGTCCGTAACTCAAAATATATACAAATTGGATACTAAATCGAAACTCTCAACATGAACATTCATTCGAGTTAATTTACAAGAGCAAACTATCAACGCAAATTTGTATGTAGACTTAAAAGACAATCTCTCAAAATTAATTCAATGGGATCCTAAATCATCTATGACTCTCCAAATTAGATTTAATTAATTTCTTTCATTTTTTAAATTGAAATTGAATAAGAAATATTCCAACTTTTTTTTTGGCAACTTAAATATTCTAACTTTTCAAATAAATCAAAAACAATAAATGTATAGAATTTTCAAAACTTCTAATTTTAGATCGATTTGGTCCTACAAAATTGAAATTAGATTTTAAGTTAGTACCATTCACTTATTATATTTTTATTTCAATTCAATCAATTGAAAGGTATTTTTGCAGCTAGGATAGCGAAAGCCTTTAGAGTTCTAGAAGCTCTTAAGTGGATCAACAATCATCGCCGGAACAATATTGTGGTTGAAATGGATGCATGTGCTCCATAGAGTGGTCTGGTAACTCTCATCCTTCTCTTATTAATGTAACTAGTATTTGCTCCCGTGCGTTGCACGGTCAAAGTTTGTAGATAAAACATAACGTAAGGAAATTAAACAACATAAGAGTAAAGTAAGGAACAAATTAGCATTTTAAGATAACAAAAATAAATGTTTTGTTAATATTATTAAAAATTTTGGAAAATATTATTATACACAACATTCGTCGTTTCATTAATTGGCTTTTCATTCTTTATTTCTTATCACATCTAAGAATTTTCACATCAACATGATTCACAACTCTAGACACTGCTATGTGGAACTACTCACGATTGAATATTGACTTTTTAAAGAGTACTCGAAAAGAGGTTTATCTTGACTTTTATTATTAGCTATAACAACTAACAATTAAAATCTATAAATTAACCTTCACAATTATTAGTAGTCATAATAATCTAAAATAAGTTCAACGTGTCTTGATATTACTTCTCCATCATAGATGACTTCTAATGTTTTAGGGGATATTTGTTAATAATCTTTTCAATAAAGTCTATAAAGAGAAAATAAAAAAAAATATAATTAGAAAGACATAGTTTATATATTTATTATATATATATATATATACACAAACACACATATACATAAATAAATTATTTGTATGGAAAAAAGTTAAAAATACATGATCATACTATCAAAGTATTTTCGTTTCAACATTATCACATCTAAGATTTTCATATCAACATGATTCACAACTCTAGATACTGCTATGTGGAATTATCTACGATTGAATATTAACTTTTTAAAAAGTACTGGAAAAGAGGTGTATCTTGACTCTTATTATTAGTCATAACAATGAACAATTAAAGTTTATAAATTAACCTTCACAATTATTTGTAGTCATAATAATTTAAAATAAGTTTGACGTGTCTTGATATTACTTCTCTACTATAGATGACTTCTAATGTTTTTGGAGATATTTGTTAACAATCTTTCTAATAAAGTCTATAAAGGGAAAATTAAAAAAAAAATGTAATTTGAAAGACATAGTTTGTGTATGTGTGTGTGCGTGCTCGTGCATGCGTGTATAAATCATTTGTAATGAAAAAAATCAAAAATACATGATCATACCAAATAGATTAAGAGTAGCAGAAGCAGATATACTTTAAAGACATAATTCTTTTTTTTTTTTTTTTTTACACTTTAGAACGGTATAGCTTATATACATAATTCATTTTTTTTCATTTTATTTTTTTACTTTACTTTCATGTATATTGGTAAGTTTAATAGAGCTATTTTTTCCAAAATATGTATTATTTAAATCGTCCCACTAATATAGGTAACTCATCACTATTGATACCACCCATTATCTTCTTTTTTTTAACATGTTTCTGTTGTCTATACACTACAACTTGAATATTATTTTTTTCATTTTTTTAACTTTTATTTTCTTTACCGTTTTAGTATTGATTAAAGTAATCCCTCACTACTTTATTAACTGCAAAGTTTGATTATACTTTTACAGTTTTTTTTTTAATAGTGGCAGGTTATGTAACCTACCCATATACAAAAATTAAAATTAAAAAAAATAAAGTAAAATAAAAAATATTTTCTCAAACAGAATCTAAGATCAAATTGAATATTTTCCAATTGAATATTCAATTTTACTTCTTTTCATTAATATACCGATATAAATTTATAATATTTTAGAGGATATTTGGTGAAAATCTTTCCAATAAAGTCCATAAAAAGTAAAATAAAAAAAATATAATTAGAAAGATATGGCTCATGTACTTAATTCATTTGTATTGAAACAATTTAAAATACATGATCGTACCAAATAGAACAAGAGCACCCGTAGAAGATATATCCTGAAAACCTAACTCATTTTATTTTATTTTATTTTTTGACTTTAGAAAGGCATAACTTATATATATAATTCATCTGTTTTTTTTCTTTTTATTTTGTATTTTAATCTCCTGTATATTGGTAAGTTTTATAGAACTATTTTTTTCTAAAACAAGTATTTTTTAAATTGTCCCATTAACTTTTTTTAACCCATTATTGTTGTTTATATACCACAACTTGAATTTTAATTTTCATTTCTTTTTTTTTTAACTTGAATTTCCTTAAACCATTTTAGTATTTGATAAAGAAACAATCCACTACCTTATTAATAGCAAAGTGCGATTGTGTTTTTACAGTTTTTTAACCAATAGTGGACTGTTACCAATAGTGGTAGGTTATATAACCTATCAATATACATGAATTAAAATAAAAAATAAAGTAAAATAAAAAATATTTTCTCAAACAAAATATCCAATATACAGGAATATTCAATTTTACTTCTACTTTTATTAATATATAGATATAGATTTCTCTTGGTCGGGGATATAATCTTTCTATTGGAGGCCGGAATTAAAACGACCGGGATACTCTCTATAAATGCATACAACTACCTACATTCTAAATATAGCATGTTTAAGTTTGTTTCAAAACTATAAGAGAGTTTATTTTTATTTTCTGGTATAATAGATTTAATTTGGTTTCAGATTCAGCTTTTTTTCATGCTATTTTTTGTACTTTAATTTCCTGTATATTGATAAGTTTTATATAATTAAATTTTTTAAAACATGTATTGTTTAAAAAGATCGGGATGCTCTCGCCTATGAATACAGATAATTGGCTACCTTAAAAATAATAACGGGTACCTGTTTCTTCTCTAATTTTCTATCTTCAATGTTATCACGAGAGCATTGTAAAGCATTAAAGCGGTGCTCCATGAACCCCAAATTGCAACGGAAAACTGTAAGATTTTGTTACAATGTATTATTTAGACTCTTTTTTATGGTGCAATAGATTCAACAATAATACTTTTACATTAACTTTTTGCATAAATGGTGGGCGGTTACCAATAATGGTTAATTTTTTGTTCTTTCACAATTAATTTTTTATATCAATAGTGGGCAGTTATCAATAGTAGTTAATTTTTTATATTAATAGCAGGCGGTTACTAACATTAGTGGAACAAAACAAAATGAAATAAAATAAAATAAAAAAGATTCTCTCAGACGTGTGCTCTTCCGATCTACCAAATTGAATCTTTTCTAATTTAAGATTCAATTTACTTCTACTTTTATTAATATATAGATTGCTATGGATGCCTCTAATGAATAAAGCTCCTCCTTTCAAAAATAAATAAATAACTAACAAAATATTTTTTTAAAACAATTTTACTACATTTATCAATATATAAAGATAAAATAAAATTTGGTAAATGAAAAAAAGTCAAATGAACGATTCATTATTGTTTTATTTATCTATAACTTTGTTTACAGAAAGCAAGATATATAAAAATAAAAAGAAGAGGTTTAAAATCATTCTTCATGAAACAACATCTAAAACTTAAGTACTAAAATAAAATTGTAAAGAACATAAATATTCAAAATCTTAAGTCTTTGAGTCATATTGCAAATCAAAATTGTGACAAGATATTATTAAAAAAGGTATTGAAAAGTAATTATTAAAAAGAATTCAAATTAAGATAATTATGATTGTGGTCGAAGAAAAAAAGATTAAATTTAATAATGGTTATAATGTAATTTCCCCTTGGTCAAATAACCAAAGCCCAAAAGACTTTTAAATCCTTATATAATTAATGGGGAAATTGCACCATTTACTTAGTTCTAAAACATATCTCCAAAATATACTTGATTATATTTTAAATTCCAAAAGTACTTGATTGTTTTATTTATCATTATTTTATTAAATTTCTCTCCCCAGCCACCCCATCCCACCCTTGCCAGCCGGCATCTGGCCAGCCATCGGTGACCGGCCAACAAGGGTCAGAATCCAACGACCAATCACTGGCTTCCGACAGCCAAATTTTGACTGCCAGATTCCGATGGCCGATCAACTGATCCTGACAACCTTTTTTTATTTCCTCTTTCTACTCTTTTTCCTTTTTACCCCATTCTTTTTAACTATTTTCGTTTTCCTTTTCTTTATTCCAACGATGTTGTCAGAATCTTCTCCTTTTTTTTCGTTTTTGTTTTTGCTTTTTTTCTTTGTTTTACATTTTTTCTGTGACAATATTTTGGCAAACTTTGCTATAAGATAAATAATATTTTTACTTTCAAAAGTTCGTTACATCTGTAACAAGTTATGTTATCTGCTTAACAATTTATGTTATGTTATAAACAAACTATGTTATTTAAGTAACAATATATGTTTTTCGTTAATAATTTATGTTATTAAACAATCTCTATATTCATGTAACAAGCTTATGTAGAACACATGGTAGAATGAATCGAGAGAGAATTGGATGGAAGATCGGGTTGAAATTTGGGTGTTTTGTGGGTGCATAATTTAACGTATAATACATTTCAGAAGAGAAACGATGAGGTGATCGAGGCTCAACTACCTTACACCATCAGTTTTCTACCATCTAAGTAGACCCTCAAATTTATGTTTTTTTCTTTTTTTCTATTTTTTCAATTTTTTTATAATTTTTTTATCTTTTTTCCCGTAGGACTTGTCTGCAATTATTTAAATACTGTCTAAACTTATTTTAATGATTCATTAATTAATAACAACCTATGTTATTTATATAAAAAACTATGTTATTTGTCTAACACAACGGAATAAGCTATGATATTTACGTAACAAGTTATGTTATTCTCACAACAAGTCTTGTATTTTGTGTAACAAGATATGTTAAATGTGTGACGATATATGTTATTAAACAATCTGTGTTATTTGTATAACGAACTATATTTTCTGTATAATAACTTACGTTTTTTGTAAAACCATATATATTATTTGTTTAACAAATTATGTTATTTGTATAACAACCTATATTATGTGTTACTTGGTCGACGAAATCCGATAAGCTGGAATTTGGCCGACTGACTAGCTGCCGCCAACCAATCAGAAGTCTGCTGGAATCCAGCCTGCCGGCAGTCGGTCGGCCAGCGGGGAGTGTGTGGGGGTTTTATGGGGAATTGGGGGTGGTTATTAAAAAAATATTTCACTTCACTATTATATAAAAAGGTAAGGGCCGGATTTACTGTTCAATGAACAGCAACAAATTTTTTTTTTTAAAAGTTTGCTAAGCTTCGCACCAGAAAGTTCTTCTATATTTTTATGTTTTTTTATCTTTTTTTTTAAAGCTTCCCAAGTCATGTCCCCAGAAACTTGTTCTTCTTCTCTCTCTCTATCTCTTTTTTTGCTTTTTTTTTTTTAAGCTTGCTAATTCCACACTTTGTTTATTGAGGCTTTTCTTTCTTATTTACATAAGTATAATAGAAATCGACATCTTAATATCTTTCTTATATTACTAGGAATTAAATGCTATAATATTTATGTTGCAATTAGTCCATCTACCTATCTCAAATCAAAATCTTCAAAAGAGTTCCGTACAATTAGTATATATGATGGTTAAATTATCAGTAACATTAAGTATCATTTGGTTTAGTACTTTGATGTCTTTGATGTATTGATTTATTTAGTAGTAAAATTTAAAGATATATTCGATTTTTGTTTTCTCAAATTTTTTCTAATTTTTGGAGTTTTTGTTTTGTGATGAGTTTCAGAAATGAGTATATACAAAACCACTATGTTTATCCATATATTTATGTATTTTCCAAATACGTTTGTAATGCATCTATGTGTTTACCTATCATTTGTAGTTTTCTACTTTTTCGTTTTCTTCGCTTATGATTTAATGTCTAAAAAATTATACAATTAGTGGGTATAATAGCAGTAAGTTTTACTTTGTAAATCTTTAATCAGGACAATGATATTGTAAATGTTAATTTTTTTTAATGAAGGGAGGCATACTATATGCTTATTGTAAATGTTTAGTTTCTATATTTTAATTCTCAAGTCTTTATACCAGACGTAATTTTATTTTACTTAAATAAATATGGGGTCTCATGTATAAAAATTACTTCCTATTTATATTAAATGTTTTAGAAATGAAAAAGTGAGCTAAATGAACAATCAGACTGTCCATTTTATAATACAATTTTGACTTTTTAAGGTGAAAATATGTGTCATCTACTTTAAATATAGAATTTCATCTATAGATAGATACTATATATATTATATGCTATACATTATTTTATTTTGTTATTAAAGCAAACATTATTAATCTTATGTGTATTATCAATTACACAAACTGTATAACAATATCTACACAGATTTGAACTAAAAATGAAACGTAATATGTGCAACGCACATTCATTTACTAGTATTAAATAAAAAGTAATATACCTTGTATTACACACTATTTTTGGAATTTAAAACATTTACTAATTATCTTTGGAATAAACTAAAGTTAGGCATGTATTTGTGAAAAGACCACACAGTTAATTGGATTGTCCAGTTAAACTTTTTAACTAATTATCTTTGGAATAAATTAAAATTAGGCATGTATTTGTGAAAAGACCCCATAGTTAATCGGATTGTCCAATTAAACTTTTTAGGGTACTTTACATAAAAACTACTTTTTATAATAGGGTTTTTAAAAAAAAAAAAAACCCTTAATCGAAAAGTAATTGTAAAAATGCCCTTTTGTATTGTTAAACTACCCTAACTCAATCTTAATTCTTTATTAATTTTATTAGTATTAGTTATTGTTTTTATAAATTATAATTATAATAATTAGAAGTAGTAATTTTTCCAATAAAAAAATAGTCGGGTTCATTGTAATAGCCACCGCCGCCACTTTCAACTCAGACCACCAACAATCACTGCCGCCATAAGCACAGTAACAAATGATACCATTCAAAAAAAAAAGTTACCAGAAAATAGTAACAAATACAACCAGGGAATGATAACAAAAAGTCCAAAAAATAACAAAAAAAGGACAGTAACAACACAATAAATTAGAAAAAGAAAATTCATGTGAAATTTAAGAGAAAAAAGAATCATGACAATCACAAAAAACACAAAAAATTCATGTGAAATTAAAAAGAAAAAAATAGTTAAAGCCAAAAAAGTTATTAACAACACGATATATATTACTGGTAACAATTACAAAAACATGGTAACCAAAAAAAAAAAAAGAATGGTAAACAATTGAATAAACAACATGGTAACAAGAAAAAAAAACACGGTAACAAAAAAGTATGCATTTAAAAACATGATAATACAAAAGAAAAAGGAAAAAAAATCATGGTAACAATTCAAAAACAATTTATGTTAGCACAGGGCAATTACGAAATAGTGTTAACAAGGTATTAAACAAAAAAAAAAAAAAAGAAAACAAAACACACACACATCTGAAATTATAGTATTATATTATAGGAAAAAAATCTAAAATGAAACGTAATCAAGAAAATAAAATTAGGGAAAAATGTTTTAAAAAAAATATTAAGTGTGAGTTATGGGTGCCACCTAAGCAGCCGCAAACAGTAGCACCCCCTGCCGCTGTTCATGGCAACTAAGGGAGAGGCCGCGCAGAGTCTCCTTCAATCTGATTCCTGATCTGTCAGCAATAGCCGTGTTTTTGCAGGCGGTGGAAGCGGCGATGGGTTGCGACTAGTGGAGGAGGCGGTGAGTGGTGGTTGGTGGCAGCTGGATAGTTTTGAGATGAAGTATGAAAGTGGTAAATAATTAGGATTTGAGTGATGGTGGGTTTATATAATGTGTAATTTAAATAAATTTAAAAAGTATTTAAATTAGTAATTATGATAATTGTTATGAACTAAAAAGAAAAATACAAAAAAATAGAGAGAAAATAAAGAACAAATCCAAAAATTGTGTGTATTGTTATGAAATCCAAGACCCCTATTTATAGATACAAATATAGGGTTTTGAGGGTACAATAGTCATTCACAATATAATTAAATAATTTACAACACTCCTCCTTGAATGACTAATCTATACAACAATTGTCTCATTAAATTGTTTGGAGAAAAAACCAACAGGAGAAAAAAGTACCAAACAAAAGAAAAAAGAGTGCAATTGATTCTGAACAAATTTGGAGCGTCCAAGATGTTGCCTCATTAAAACCTTACGAGAAAAATCCAATGGGATAAAAACTGGTCGAAGGAAAAAGCGTACAGCTGCTCCCCCTGAATTCGTTTAATAATGGTACTTTTTATATTGAATCATTTCGTCAAATCTTCAATGCTCTTCAAGGCCTAACGTGGAAAAAACCCTGTGGGAAAAATCCAAGTGAAAGAAAAATATATTATTCTTTACTACAATGTTAAAATTGTCTCATTAAAAACCTTACTAGGAAAACATAGTGGGATAAAACCTCAATCAAGGAAAAAATACAACGCGTATCTTCCTTGTCTATATTGGCAATCTATACAAAATCTGTTAGTTCTTTATATGCTTTAAGCATATCAAATCCTTCGGGGATTATACCATATTTATGATATTTTTATATAGATCGGAAGAGCGTCAAATAGAACTTCATATTTCAACTGTACCACCACATATTTAATATAAGTGTCTATCAATATTTTATTGACATGATATATATTTTCAAATGACTAGACTCTTGGTTTTAACATATAGCAATTTACTAGATTGCACCTTTTTGTTTTGGCCAATCTTTCTATGAAAAATTAATTCATCATCCTCGCAATCAATAAGCTCGTTAATATTTATTTATTGTCGACAAATATTTATTTATTGTCGACAACTATTTTCTTATTGATTCCATTTGATTCTCAGTGTAGACATAACACTTTGATATCGCTTTTATTTTACAGATTTCAGGTATCTGAACCTCATCAAAGGTTTTCTAATTAATTATGTTTATATACTCTTTTAGAGTATTATGCCTCTATATGACCATCACATAAAATATTTGCACCACATTCTATTTTTAGATATTTATTTTGGAATCAACCACATTAGACTTTAGGCATGCCATTAATATCTCAAACTTCAGGTTATGAGTTATATCGCACATGTGACTTTTAGTGGATCCAAATTATAAATATCTAGACGGTCTACATGGAAGGTGAGTGGGGCCCATAGTTCACCCTTAAATATTTTCTAGATGCATTTGGAAACATAGTTCCAAATTTAGCTATTGATATTTTAGTAATATATTCGCCTTAAGAACAAGCAATACATTAGTTTTGAAGAATCTCCAAGTTCTTCAAATTATTCTCAATATTTTAATTATTATCTAAACTAGATGGTCTGACCAGTTATGCTAAATAAAATACTCTTAAAATTGAACTTCTTGTTCGATATATAACAAGTAAATTTGTACCAATACTCTATAGTATAAATTAAGATAATTAACATGAATTAACTCTTCTGAAGTTTCAAATAATAATTGAACTTCTAGTTCAATTTAATAAAATCTACTAGATTCCATATGATTGTCCATAAATTTAACATCTCATTTTCAGGATTTGAAATCAATTCGGAAATATCACTATATTTATCGTAATATTACTTGTGATATTTGTCGAGATTTGTACTACGAATATAATAAAATATTCTTTTACAAGATATAAATTTTATGAATATTGAATCAATCGAAATCCTAGAATCATTAGGATTCTTTATTCTTACAGAATACTCATAACAATCTCATTTGTCAAGAGTAATAAATTACTCTTTCAATTTAGATTCATATATCTACTCTTCTGGAGTAATATCAATCTAATTAAGCTATTACTTCTTCAAGAGCAATAGTCCAACATTATATAAATTTTAATAAAATGAATCATTGAAATATTAAACGTAATATAATTTCCCCTTTGTGATATTCAACTGGAATATCAATGTATTGTGTATTTGTCTATGAAAACACAAAAATGAATCTCACATATTTTGCTCTTCGAGAGCACAAGATATTCAACTAAAATATTATATTTTTATAGTATTTCTTCAAGAAATCTAATAGATTACACATTCCATAACTCTTCTAGAGCATATCGTATTCTTCTAAAATATGAGATATGATTGTGAATCTTCCTAAAAAAATATCATAATATGCCATAATAATCTTCTAGATTATTAATGAATTTGAGATATTTTTCCTTTTTTTTTCAAGTAATCACAATAATTATAGGAACAAAATTATACTTATTCAAGATATACAATAAAATCCAATATGATAATGTTCAAGATCATTACTAGAAATGTAAAGGCAGTAATTCTTAAGAAAATACAATCAATAATATTTTATTTTATAATATATTAGACCTTTTAAGAGTAAATCTATTTTATTTATAACAATCATCAGGATCATTGATAGATTTCAGAAATCATAAATTTTCACGAAAATATAACAAATATAAATTGATAATTTACTAATAAATTAAACAATCATATAATATACTTCAATTAAAATATAATAATTTAGATATCCCTACATAACAAATTATCCAAAATAAGCATAACCAATAATGTGTAAGAGTATATGAATTTCCTTTAATAAACTCACTCATTTACTCTATCGGTGTATGAGATAAGTGACAATAAAAAAAGAATGATCAGATAAAATTTTTATAGAATTCAAAGCCATGAAAACATCTTTTGTTCATAATTCACATAGACAAAACTCATCTACAGTTTAGATTTAAATGAAATCTTCTGGATTTTATAAAATATCTTCAAGAGTAACTCCTAAGATTAATTTACTAGATATAATTTATATAAAATTTACTATTTAAGAGTATACTCAATCTAAATTGTTGTTCTCTATGAGCAATACATTTCATACTAAATCATTTAGATTACTACTGCTGTTGGAGTAGTTCAATAATATTCTAGAATGTTAAAATTTGTAACAATTTGATCTTCTGAAACAAATAGTATTATTTCATAATACTAGTGCTAATGTGATTCTCCAAGAATAATCAATAAATTGTTTCACTAAATTTAAATCATACTACGACAGGTCTTCAGGAGAATATTAACTTTTCAATGTTAATTAGTATTGATTTAAAACATTGTTACTTCCAGAACATTAACTAAATATTCTTTAGAAATATTTAGTATAGATCTTTTATATCATTGTTCTCCAAAAATAAGTAATATTTAACTAAAATATAACAATAAGTTGTGTCAATTCAAGAGCATAATATATTGTTCTTTTTGAAATTTATTTAGACTATTACTACTTCAGGAGCAATAGTTTAAAATACTGAAGCCAGGTAAATTAACAACTATATCTAGTATGAATTACTCTTTAGGGGCAAGTAATACCCTGTAGGAATATTATAACTGGTTGTGCTACTTCAAGAGCAACGACATATAATACAATATTATATATTTAACAATAAGTAATATACACATATAACAAACAAATTATATGATTAATGATTAATATAATAACAATGAGAACAAAAAAGTATCTAAGAGTATCTAATAGAACACCCAACAAATAATAAAAAATAAAAACGGTGCTTCCTCAGGAGCACAAATTACAATATTCTTGTAAAATATCGAATATTGGTTGTTTCTTCAATCTCATTATGTCTTGCTCTTCGGAAGCAAATTAAATTTTTCTAGAATATTTTTAATAAGAGAAAAAATTGTAACTTTTCAGTAATCACAACAAATATCTTATCAAATATTTTATCCAATTGTTTATAAGGAGACAAATTATATTTCTTTATCATATCATAATAATTGTTGACATATCTCAAGACTCCCTTAATATTATTATTCATATGCAAATATTCTTCAAGAATATTTAATATCAAGAGAAATTTGCAATTTTTCAGAAATTTATATATAATATAATCTTCAAGCTTATTAATGTGATAGAATGTTACATCTCTATAAATGTCAATATATTAATTATATCATATGGAATAATTATGTGAAATTCAAAACTTTATCCAATAAACAACGTATCAATTATGATACATGGATCTATATAAGCTTATCATATCGTGGCTAGAATATAATAAAGAATGATAAAGTATCATATCGTGGCTAGAATATAACAAAGAATGATAAAGAGAGGTAAATTGTGGCTTTTATATTTACATTCATTTATAATAGACTGCCACAATTATTTTAGTAAAGGAATCAACTAAAAGAGAATTATGATCTCCTTCATATGGAGAAACAAAAAAGTATTTATGACATAAATGATTGGATGCTAAAAATTCATTGAAATTGAATATTAGCAATCCACAATAAAATAAATATTGGGATCTAATAATTGTATAAATCCCTTTTAATCAAAATTCGGGAAATATCTGTAGAATCAGCTATATCAATAAATCAACAATTTTCTTACAAAATCTATAATTATAAAATATGGAAGGAATCTTAGCATTAAGTTGGCAGATCATTCCATGGACATCTTAGAAATATATTTCCATTAAATTGACAGATTATTTCATGAACTAAATTGGAATATATCCTACCATTAAATTGGAAGAAGATTCCGATAAGATGATACATAAATATTAAAACAAAAAATAAATCGTCTCATATGCCAAGAAGAAATTCAATCCCTTGACACCTAACTTTTTTGAAGGAAAATCATATTAATTATGATTTCATTCATGATTCATCAAAAAAAACATTACGCGGAATAATTAAAGAACAAATCGTACTGATAATGTGTTATAAACTAAAAAGAAAAATACAGAAAAATAGAGAGAAAATAGAGAACAAATCCAAGAATTGTGTGTATTATTATGAAATTCAAGACCCCTATTTTTAAGTACAAGTCTAGGATTTTGAGGATACAATAGTCATTCACAATATAATTAAATAATTTACAACAATGATTTAATTTTTCATTTAAATATAATAATAAAAAGAAAAAAAATGAAATAATAAGGGTATTTTTGCAATTGAAAAGGGGTAAATCTATAATTAGTTTTAGTTTTAAACGTATAATTCAAGATCCAATTAAAAAAGGCGTATATAGTCTAATTTTCTCAAGTTTTTAACACATATTGGCCAGTCCATTATCATCACATACTGCACCAAATAAACGAAGAATTGGGTATTTTTGTCGGGTGGATCCATTATTATAATCATTAATGTCCTTAAGTCAGCGTTGACTGTTGAGGTCGGCAAATGGCGGAAATCGGACGAGATGGTCCTCCCAACGCGTTTCAAGTTTGCATACGTAAATGGTGCTGTTGTTCAGCTCGGCAAGGTGTCCAACTAAGCCACCTAGCCTTCTGCGTGTGAGTCCTCTTAAATTGGCTTTTCGACTACCACTTGCCGACTGACATTAACAAAGGTTCTAACGACAACTAATGTCACCTTCAGAGAACATCTAATGTTTAGTGGAAAAACCCAAATTAATAAATAGAGGAAGCGGGGAAAATGTCATTTTGGAGGGAGAAAAGGTAAAGGAGAATTTTAGCCCCCTTTTTACCTGCCCCTCCCCCAACCTTCTTCCTAATATATATATATATATATATATATTTAAAAAAATAATATTTTGTAAAAAATTGAATATTAATTGCATGATAAAAAAAGTAATGATAAAATAATTTGTAAAAAAATTTTAAAGATAAAAAAGAATTTCTCTAACACTATAATCACTAGATTGTCCCCCTATACATTATTTGAGAATAGTTTTTTTCCTCATAATTTTGTCCTTTTAACTTTTTTCCCTTGACAATTTCCGCTAGCATTAATCTTGCTCTTATGGTCTAAACACATTATAAGTTTCATTATATTATTATTATTATTATTATACTTTTTATACGACGAAAGTCACCCCTAAAACTGATGGGTTTATACCAATGACTTCATCGTTGCTATACCTTAAGGTGAAGAAAACTAACTGGGGCGGCGAAAGTGTTGTCGCTACAGTTTTCGCTTACTATAGCGACGGCTATGCCTCAAACTTAGTAGTCTAACAAGGTTGGGGGACGACTATAGAGACGACTTAAGTTGCTGCTATACATACATGCCAAACCAACAGGAACGACAAATGTCGTTGCCATAGACCTATTATGGTGGAGCTATAGCCTTAGAAAGTC